>VZRQ01010890.1:1040654-1084110 GCA_013397975.1 Machaerirhynchus nigripectus
TGTCCCACCCCCGGGCGCGGCCCCGCCCCGCAGCTCATCGTGCGGTGCTGGGGGCGTGGCATGGGCCCTAAAGGTCATACGCTCCTACTTCAAGCCCCATCCGACCTGACGTTGAACTCTTCCAGGGATGGGGCACACACAAGCTCCCTGGACAGCCTGTTCCAGTGCCTCACCACCCTCGCAGTAAAGAATTTCTTCCTAATATCGAACCTAAATTTCCCGCTTTCAACTTGTACCCTTTCCCCCTTGTCGTATCACTATAGTTCTTGCCCAGCTTCCCTGCAGGACCCCTTCAGGTACTGGCATGCGTTGTAAGGTCTCCACACAATTTTCTCTTCCTCAGGCTGAACAGCCCCAATCTTCTCAGCCTGTCTTCATAGGGGAGGTGCTCCAGTCCTCGTGGCTTCCTCGGGGGTTGCTCCCACAGTTCCAGCGTCGTCCAGCAGGGTGGCACTAAGGACAGCCGGTGCTGTGGGCAGAGCTCACCGGAGCCCTGCGGGCACACGAGCACAGCAGCAGCGCTCGGAACACAACACAATTCATGGTGGTCCCGCCTCCCACTGCTCAGATGGTAAAGGATGGCCCTTGAGGAAGTAAGTGCTAGCAAACCTCTCCCAGGGCAGGCCATTAGAAGTCTCCAAGAGCTAAGTCCCAGTGCAGGGCATGAACATTATCACTGCCCACAGTGAGAGTGGAGAGGCACGTGCTCAGTGTTCTGTCCCACAGCTGGGCCTGACCTGGCTCTTACTCTTAGTCTCTGATGCTAGATTTCTTCAGAAGGCTTTTTCCTTTTCATATCTTTCTTCTTTTCTTCCTCTTAAATAAGAGGCTTTTTTCTTAGCTGGATGGTGGAATTTTATTTTTGTCTTCATCTTTAGTGCAACAGTAGCAGTACATGAAGCCACACTCATAGTGATGAACAAGTCAAGCAACAAGGCTATAAGACATAGATAATACCTAGGATTTAGACACTAATGCAGCCAGAACTCACCACCAGGCTCAGGCAGAAAAGAAGATTATCAAAAAGATGTCTGCATCTCAGCCTCTAATCAATGTGTTTTCCCTTTTGCCTGCATCTCTTTTGACCTCCACTGCCACTGCCTTCCTGAATAGTGACAGAGGGACTTGACCCACTGATTGCAATTATTGTACTCAAAACTGCGTGAGCAAGCCTAATTCTGGCCTATTTTTCCCTGTTGTAGGTTACAGTGATGTCTGGTGTATCTCTGATAGACTGCAGGCAGAGGGAACGAGATGGGTGGGAAAGGTGGTAGAGAATGTGGCCAAGATGTGTCTAGAGGGGCTCCCCAAATTCTGCTGTGTAAAGCATGTTCAGGGTGCTCACAGCTGTCTGTCTTCGAAGAGATCACTCACGTGTGACATCTCAGGTACAGCTTTTACCCTTGTTGGACCAGTGCAGTCCTTTCCCATGCCAGAGCCCTGAGAAGCAGCGAGGGCTGCAGCCCAGCACAGTCCCTCTGCCCCAGCACACGTGGCTGCCTCTCATGCTGGCCACGCACAAGCTCCCACAGGAACTGGGCAGGAGTGTCTGGGGTCAGTGCTGGGAGCTGTGCTGACAAGCAAATGAAATGCTGGCACACAAATGCTGGAGCTCTGTCTCTTGACAAATTCAGATAAGAAGCGTCTCCAGGGATGTGCTGCACCATCACTCACTGGTTGTTTTCCTTTGCCAAAGACACTCCAGTCCCGCGGGGCTCAGGCCTCAGGATGCCAGTGACGAAACAGCTGCTGGTTTTATCTCCCATTGTTGGCTGAAGGCCAACTTTGGTGGGTCAGGTACCTCCAGGGAAAGGAATTTTAGGCAGCATGGAATATTTCTTGTTCACATGAGAAATCTTTTAGCTGCAACTGTTTAGAGGTTTGTGCCCTTCTTACATACCAGACAGATTCTTGGAAAGCAAATTCCATATATATTTGGTTTTAACACAATGTTTGGCTTTCAATTTATACTGAAAATTTTCTTTCTTTTCTCTTATTATCACCTGAGCTACTGCACTGTTCTGCTTACTATTTTTTTACATGATTCTTTTAGAATTCCCTTAAGGAAATGTGTGACTGTCTAGGAAGAAAGATGGTTTTGTAGCTTTTAGAATGTATTTTCTGTTTCCCAGCTGGCGTCCAACATCCTGAAATAAGTCAAATTCAAGGGAGAGCTTATCCAGAAGAAAGCAGGGATGAGTATTGCTGGTTTGTAATTAGAGCTGACAGAAGCAGGCTAAGCAGAGTCTTAGTGAAGAAGAGAATGTGAGTAGAGGGAATTACATTGTGCTACTCGTGTGAAAGGCAGTCACTCCACAGAGAGAATTTCAATATTGCTGTTCACCATATTTCAGCCTTCAAACAGAGAAAGCAGTTTTTCTGTGGAAAAATATGAGCTAAATATTGCTCTCAGGTCTGTGTTCCACAGCACTATCACAGAAGAGAGACCACAGCAAGACAGAGAGAACCCAGTGCAATGCAAGACACTTTTCTAGTTGTGCCGTTTTTTGTCTTCCTCCCTTTTCCCTATAAAGACAGATGAAAGGCCATAGCAGTGACAACCAGACAGCACCCACACCATACATTCCTCTGCAGGAGAAGCAGGTTGATCCAGGAGTTTGAAATACAGCCCTTTGAATCCAATCACTTCTAATCCTGGCTTCCATATGACTGCTGTATTTAAAGCTCAGATGCACTAAATCTTACTCTGTTCTTGTAAGGCAGTGAGAGATCTTTAGAGAAAGGGAGTAAAACTGTTCATAACTACCTATAGATGGAAAAAATAACACAGCAACCTGCTTTAATTCCAACTGAACGATTATATGAGATTTAGAAAGAAAATTTGGGAAACATCTTTAGGATATTTACTTAAGAAATTTAGGTCAGTCCAATAAGTTGAGTCTAAAATCCACAAGTGAATGTACAGTGTGGGTAAGACACAGTAATCTGTGCATAGTCAAAGTTGGGGCTAGTCGGGGCAGCTTATTAAAAAGATCACAAAGACATTTTGACATTGTCACATTTCAGTAACAAACTGAAAAAAGGGTTTTTAAAATTCAGGTTGGACAATTTGTAAGAAGAAAATCAAATGGCCACATTCTTCTCTTTCTTGTGCTACAGCAGCAAAGCCCCAGGAATTAGGTGAGCTGTAAACTGAGAACATGGCAGGCTAGATACTTCAGTAAGAACATGACCGAATTATTTTGTTTTGACACCACACAGTCTGAGATACAATCTTTACTTCTGTAAATTTTTTTATCTGTAATACAGTACCTCAGTGCTACCATGTCATCTTCAAGAATATGAATGTAAGTTTTGTTTTTTATTGTGTATCACTTATAATCACTATACAAAATCCCTTATGTCAAAGTAAGTAGATTAATAACTGCCAGAGGAAAAAGCATTTCTTCCTGACACAAGGTTATGGCAACAAGTCTGTGCTGTGTGAGCCTGTGTCACAAAAGACACTGAAAGTCAAGTTCCTTACCCATCCTAAGGCTCCATTAAGAAATAACACTCCCCAGTTTTCTCATACCTGGTATATTTGTTACCTGAAACTGGTGTTTATTAATTGATTCACTGCTGGCAGTTCAAGTTGCTGTCATAATTTTTCCTCTAAAATGCTGGCACTCAGGAAATAAAAAATTCAGTTTCAAGCTCTTCTTACAAGAGCTGCCATTTAGACAGATGTACACAACTCTAACACCCCTCTAAAAGTCCCTCCCTAGCATTCAGTAGACTCTTAGTAAATCAGATGATAATGCTGTCTTGAGAATATCTAGAGATAGCATGTAAACTGTTCTAAGGTTTAGGTTGGGTATATGAAGAGGCTCAAGTACCACGGAAGCTGGTTTTCAAAACTTACTTTTTGGGCTCAGCACATTTTATTCTCCAGATGAAGGAAAGAGGTGTTTAAAAGGATTTCTACTTGTGAGAGAAGTGCTTGTGTACAGGATCCTGCAGAAACTGTTTGGGAGAACAGCCTTGCTGTGAAGAGTTTATTAGTACCAAAAGGGAAATCCAGTAAGCATGCTTACTTCTAAATACATCATCTAACAGAGGAATAGGATGGTGAACTTTTGCTAATCTGAAACCAGGCACCTATTTTCACGTTGCAGCACTGTTGGGCCTCCTGTATCATTAGAGAGCTCGAAAAATTGCCTTTTCTAGTTACTCAACAGAGTCTAAGTGTGTGCAAAGTCTTTTCCCAGAGATGTCAGGAAGAAGAAGGACTCTTTTGTGCTGATGGCAGATTAACTGACCTCCAAGTTGTGAGCCTGAGGTCTTCATTTCAGGAAGTGCAACAAGCGACTGGGGAACCTCAAGCTACACTGCCCAGCTCTTAGAGCAGTCTGTGAAGTTTCAGGCTTAACAGCCCTAGAGATCACATCTGGTTTGGTTCAGGCTGTGGTTGTTACTGACATGCTTGTTTTAAATGGATGGCATCTGTTGCCTTCTTTTCTCAACGCTGCTGGAAAGGGAGAGGGGAGGCACAGTTCAGCTTTCTTACCTCAAGATTTTTTGCAAGCGTAGGCATTGCTGGCCTCTGGGAACAAGTGTTTTCCTTCTCAGGAAGGCAGTGCTCACCTGCCATCTGCTCATACATGCTCTGGAGAGCCAAATTGCTTTCTTTCTTACTCACTGCAGGAGAAAGCTTAATTTGGCACCTGCCGCTCTGGGCATTTCTCATACCTGCAGGGAAGAAGGTGATGGGGGTGGAATGCTGGGCACCACTGTTGGGTGCATCCCAGCTGCAGAGAGCCCAGAGCTCTCTGGGAACACATTGCATACATCCACAAGAAAGAAACTGGGAGGATTTAGTGACAGTTGGCAAGAACAGTCATTAAGTAACACCCTTCAGCACATGGCACTGCAACTCCCTAGTGCATAAGGGCAGTGTGAATGGTAAAGCCCTTCTTAACTGCTGATTGCTATTAAATGCTTCTAATATGATGACAGCCCATCCACACCTGACAGTCCTTAGTCATCCACGGAAACCTCCACAGCAGGACAAGCCACTTCCTGTTTTTGTTTTCTGGAGAGTTGGGATGTGGCTTACACAAGTTGTGCTTCGAGCTCAGTCACTGTGACCCAAAAGACAGAGAGATGTTGGGGGTGTACTCAGGACTTGTTAATATATTGCACTGTTTGAGGCTTTTAGCAAGATAGCCTCCTAAAGCTAATGACCACTCAAAACCATACGTGTCCTTCCTACAAACTGTTAGCAGTCTGAACTAGGAACATTGTATCATCTGTCTTAGAAAATGGTCCTCAAGTCAGCACAGGGTAAGAGTCCCACAGACCTGTGTATGAGGCATACTGGGAGAGAAATCTGCTGTGGGAGCAGACAACTCCAATCTTTCTGTCTAAATACTGTCAAACACATTTTTACTGGAGGTGGGAGGCCCCCAGCTCTACAAGGAGAGACCTTCAACTTACAACCTAAAATAAACCAACCTCCCCCACCCCCGGACTCTGGCTGCGAAAGCCAGTTTTCCTGCCATGCACCATTGCAGCTCTCTCCACAAAAAAGGGTTGTGCTTCCTTCCTGGGGTGAAGGCAAGGAGGCAGATGGAGTCCCTCTTCTAACACTTCTTTGACTACTAGAATCAGATCTTCCCTTCACAGCTATTGTAGCTTGCAGGAGGCTGGATCGAGTGGCTCCTGCAGATGGCATCTGCATCCTAGGGATGGAGTGAAATCTAGGCTAGAGCGCGGCAGTACATTAGAGAGATGTCAAAGGAGCTTAGACAACTCTGAACCCTACTTCTGTCACTCTGTTGTTCAGCATCCCACTGGGATCACCCGTCTGCAGCTCTTTAACAGAAGAGAAGCTGCTCCAGTCCTGCTGTCCTGGCTTCTTCTGCACAAACACTCTGAACTATTTTCTTTTAAATTTACACTCTGTTACTCGCTTACAAGTGCAGTTAGAGTCTTCCAGCCCCTCTTCATCCCTGCATTGCTCCTAGAGATTTCTGCACCCCTTTATCCACAGCAGAGACAGAAACACTTGTTATTGTTGATTTTACAGTCCTCACCATCTGAAAGTTTCACCTCTACGTGGCCTCCAAAGAAATAGCTGTCTTGCCTCTGCTGAGCAGCTCCCTGGCACACAGGGGGTTGGCTGGCTACCGCAGAGCTCACCTGTCTATCTGTGCAGGAAGAGCCAGGTAGAACATCCAGTCCTGGTGCCCAAGCCCCGTGTAGAGGGGAGAGCAGAGCAGGAGTAACCTGGCATCTCCCATACTCACAGCCTCACTTGTTCATGGGGGCAATTTCATTTCCGTACTAGTAACCCCCACCATCCCACTCCTCAGTGTTGTGCTGAAGGTTGTTGCTGGGAAGTGCACAGGATATAGGGGATGGAGACTGTTAGGTCTAAGGCAAACACACAGCACAGGGAAGGAGGAGGAAGAGGAGAAGGAGTAGGGAGTAGAAGAGCAAGTCTTTGAGCTAAGCTGAGCAGGATGATGCAGCATCCAGTAGGAGGGATAGCAACAGCAGGAAGTGGCATTTACTGGAAGCATTTTTAAAGTCAGTTGGGGAACAGCTGTGCTGATTTTAACCCAACTGGACTGAAGTGGCTCCAGAAGAGCCAAAAAGCCCTTTGATACCTACCGCCCAGGCAATAAAATGTTAATCACAGTTGAAAGTCTTTGTTCTCTTAGTAGCAGTATTTTTCTGTTTAGCAGAAATACACTGCTGCCTCCAGTCCCAGACCCCACTGTAACATGGACCGTGCACATGTAACAGAGACTGCTCCTGCTGCAATGGCTTCTGCATGTGAGAGTTGGCAGGGAGCTCAGAGTACCAGTGACCATCAGGAGCGGTGGCACGGCCCTTCTGCTCCCACAGCACTGCCCTGTGTGTCCGACACTGCATGGCACAGGCAGGTTTTCTAAAGACAGGTGATATTGTGGCTATGGGGGTTTTTGCAAATGTGTGAAAGTCTAAGAGAGCTATCAGGGCAAATTTAAAAAGGTGCAGGCTGAGGTTTCAAGGGCAGGTGTGAAATAGATTCTCAAAAGTACTTGAAATGATAAATCAGCAGAGGAGAGGCCTTGAAGGGCCTCATTTCTAACCCATCCTAGTGAAGCTAGCAGTCGGTCTCCCTCTAGGTCACAGACTCCCATGATATATGTACGTTCTCCTTGGATAACAGATTAAACCTTACTAATATAGGCTGCCAGCTGTTCTTTCAGCACTGATCTCTAAGTACAGCCATTCCAGTGGTGCGTGTCCCTTACACCTACAGCCTTGTTCTTACCAGACCTTAGTGACAACTTTGTATTTCTTGTACATAGAACAGGCCTACCCTGCTGCTCAGGGTTCAGGCAGTGCCTGCATTATCATCCAGGAATGCTGTGAGGAGTTTGACAGAAACGAACCAGGTTTCCTACTTCCCCATATGGTTCACCCCATCCTTGAATTTTCTCAGTTCCCTCTCTGGCTCGAAATATGTTTTTTTAAAATTCAGTTCCATTTAAATTATGTCCCGAATTTTCTTAAAAATCAGAGGAAGTAACATAAAAAGACACTCCAGCCTTGCTGCATTATCACATAGCATTAAGTATGAACTGATAAGGTGACCAGTATTCTGTTTTAGAAGTGCATAAAGTTTAGATTTCTTTCTCTCAGATCTTTTCATCACTTTCATGGATTAGGAGACTCTCCAGGCTGCCAAAAAGCTCATACCAAAAGCAGGCATCTTCTATATCATCTGACTGAAGCTCATGGCATCATCTAAACAGGAAGAAGAACTTGAAACTAATTTTCCAGTGTCTCTTGTAATACTACTGAGTGCCAAAATTACTGGGATGTTTTCTGTAAGTGGCTGCTTTTTCAGTAGAAATCCTACCCTAAACCTACTGAGCTTTTATAGTTTATCTTCCATCCCCAACAGGAGAGGTTTGGGGCCTGACTGATGTTTCTTGAAAAAAAGAAGTATATTTCTGAAAACATTCTGACTGTTTTCCACTTAAAACTGTTTGCTGACATTTTGCAGAGGGCACTAGAGATGCTACTCCTGCTATCAGCAAATAAAGTTAGAGAGGCCATAATAAACTTCTGATGTTCATCATGTCTGTTCATGCTTTCATGATCTCAGTCATGATTTCCTGCCTCAGACTCTTTTGTACACATCTCTTAGAGATCTTAAGTAACCCTTCATCCTAGTAGTTTTTGTCTATTTCTGCCTTACTGTATAAATAGGCTCCATTATGCTATTACCTTTGTTGCCATCAGAATCTAAAGCTGAGGTGAATTCTAGGCATAGCCTGTTTCCATTATTATCTTTCTTTTGAAGGAATCATTTGTCTTCATTATCTGCAGCTGCATCCTGAAGGATTTTGAAAAGGTACATATGATATTTTCCTCCTATGACAGCTTGGGTTTTATGCAGGGCTTTCCCCCCTCCTCCTGCCTGTTAAAAAAAAAAGTTTCCGCTCCACTGCTGGTGTGACAGTATAGAAAGTGTCTCGCAGACAGACTGTCTCTCAAAGAAGCAAGAATCCTAAAATCCAGCAGCTCCTAGTCTGAACCCCATTCTTTCCCTGCTGCATTATGAATCAGTGTACCCTGCTGCAGTTTCTTTCCCTCTGCAGTTTTCAGCATACTCCACCTTTTTAATTTCCTCTGTAGCTCTGCCTACAGCTGGCAAACTAATCAGTGCCTGAGCAGTGCACCTCAAAGTATTTGTTTATGCTGAATGAGTCTAGCTGCATTTTCTGTTTCCCATCATCTGCTGGTCATCTTAATCTCTTTCAATGTTTGGTTCATGTACTGAGCTCAAAGAACAATTATTTTATTCAGGGCAAGGAAGTGAGGCAGTAGAAAAAAACATAGTATGAGCTAGCTCTGAAAAATGAGTGTTTGGCACACTTTTAGCATGAAGAGAAGCAGAGACTTTTAACAATAGCACAGGTAAGAGAGTTACGAGGTCATTGTGTGGACTTACAGAAATGTACAATTCAATTTCTTCCCACTACACGGTCAACGTGGCTACAGACCTCTGTTGCCACAGAGTATTTAATGTTGCAAACATCTGGCTTAGATGCAGACAGCTGTTGGACATAGGTAATTTCAGCTTCACTCCTTTTGCCTTCAGTCAATCCCTCCCATAGCCTTTGTTGCTGTGACCTACATTGTGAGCAAATGCTTTCTGATGGCATTTCAAAGGAAACTAATCTTGCTCAGACTGAATCATGGCTGGATTCATCTGTGCTCCATACTCTGTGCATATGTAAGTTTATTTCTGCCTCCATCCTGGAGCAGCAAATCCTTAATGATCTGTCCTTACACACAGGCTCACCTGCAAGGCACAACTGCCTGGAAGGAAGACTTCAGGGCTTTTCTTTCTCCAAAAGCTAAGCTGCTTCTGGCTACAGGGACTAGAGATTTATTAATGCTATTCAGTGTTTCTCAAAATTCTAAGGTGCAAAGGAAGATAAAAGCTTTAATTAATAACTGCAAAAACATGCCATAAGACTAATAATGATGCCCTGGTAATTACCACATACCCTGGTTATTCTGTGCTAACCAAATTCCCTATCCAATTGTATTGTCAATAATGCACCATGTGGAGAGCAGGATACCAGTGTCAGTGTTCTCCTTGGAGTGAGGTGTCCTCACGGCCTACAGAGCTCTGGGATCAATAATGAGACAGAGTGAAAGAAAAATACAAGAAAGGCAGCTACTCAGAGAGCTCTTAGTTAAAGGATGTACTGTTAGATTTCTGCATGAAAATGGTGACATTGAAATGGCCCTTTCAGAATGATGTATCAATATATTCTCCTAAATGTGTCATGTACCTACACCCTATGAGGCAACTTTTTCTTTGTTTATTTATTTCTCCAAAGTACACTGCCCATTCACTTCCTGTTAAAGGTGCTGAAGCATCTACGGTTGCAAACCATAAACTTGTCCTTATTGTTTTCACACAGACAGTGCAATTGTCCTGTTCATGCATTATTAAAGCCTTGCTATTACAAGGGAACTGTCTGATTCAGGCCTTGCTGGCACTATTACATTTACACAAGCACTCCCTCCATAAGAGGGACTACTCCAGAGAAAGTGCTACATTTATGGACTTGAAACATGCACTATCACACTCCCAGGTGTGGAAGGGTTTGAGTTTGCATCCCTCTGAAGCATCCTGTCATAGACTAAGAGCAATAGAATAGAATAGAATAGCACCAGTCTCTTTCCAGTCCCCTCCCAGGACATGACTGGGATTATCCCTGCACCCGTAGACTCCTTTACCTAAGTGAAATACTTCATGCTGCCACTGAAGCTACAACACGGATGCAAAGGGGAATGAAGTCAGCTGCAGTAATTTCAGGCACTGAGGCCCAGGGCTGATGGGCTTCCTTCCAGGGACATCTGGTCATTAACCCTCACAAAATAAGGGCTTTTAGGTCCTTTCAGTCAGGACAATGGGCTATATGCTAGGAAACGCTAACTTTGTGGTGCAGAGACTTAATCACACCTTTTGGGACTTTAAAAGCTGGTAGCTATTGATTGAGGGAAGGGTGATGAAGCGAGGTCACAGCTGCCTTCATCTTTCATATGGGGTCCATGGAGACCGCACGTAGTAGCATGCGGAGTTCCCTATTGATTCAAGTGGCTTGGCAATTAAAAAACCCTGTTTTCATCCTTTCAGTCATTTACCTTTCACCAGATGAAGCCAAGAGGCTCAGCCAGTTATCATGGCTGCCCAACCAAGCTGGATGCACTCAGCTGTAACTCTAGATAAAGCTGAGCACAGCTTCATTTCATGCCAGTGAGAGTTGCCTGAGACACACACACCCCCCAACAGATGGGGCAATGTCTCCCAGACACAGACTGAGGCCAAAAACCCACTGAAGTGAAAATGGTGTGGCTCTGGAGAAAGGCCTTGCTTTGGGGAGAGCTGAGAGGGGAGGCACTGAAGCAAGGCTGTGTGAATGATTTATTTTCTGTGCTGCTTTAATCTGCCTACTGTCCCTCCATCTCACCACTGAAATTTAAGAGATGACAACCTCCATGTAGATCATTTGAAGCCCATGAAGAAGAGGAGTGTGCCTTTCTGTCCCCAGGACTATTGTCCCTGGGAATTTACAAAGGCTGAAGCTTGGGAGGGCCTCAAACCATCTTTGTTCAGCATATAGCACAGTAGAGTTGGGGGCAGTAGAGGGGCTCAGTCCTCCTGTGCACTCCAATAATACCAATGGTAACAACTATGGCAAAGGCACAGTCTCAGCCCACAGTCTGCTCTGGGGCTTAAAGCACACATGGACTTCCCATCAGGGAAGTGGATGTGTCTTTTCATAAATCACTTTGTTGCCTAAATAAAATAAAAGGCCATTTCATCTTCTTAGCCACATTTTTATAAAACAATAGTCGAGAGTGCCCAGTTTATTGTGCACATGGATGACAAGCAGAATAATGCATTCAAGCTACAAAGATTCCCAGAAACAATAGAGGACTTTGCCACGTGTTGTGGAGAAAACATCTCTGGTGAAGGCTCACGCAGGCTGACTGCCTTCTGGCTATTCTTGCAACACTAAGCATGAGAAGATAGTAGTTATTATACCAATATAAGACAAGTTATGCCTTTAAAGTCGTATATACAACAGGCGCTGTTGCTATTTTTATAGTTAGAAATGCAGCTGGCACTCTCCAAATGAACTCTGAAAGAAATCCCCTATGCCTACACCAGTAGTTTCCCTGAGCAGCCTTGCACCAAGATCTCCTGGTGCCAAAGTGTGGTTGTGCTTGGACTGTACATCCTAAGCAGCTTCAAGCAAGGAACCATCTTGCTGTCAGGTGAGCAGCACTGAACACAGCTTGCAGGACTGAAACCTTAGCTAGGTGGAGTGAAAAAGCTATAGAAGACATCCTTAAATATAAGGACACCCTTGCATCTATTTTCAAGGGATAGAAGTGTGTCCTGAACAAACACCTTCTGTTCATGGCTGCAATTCCTGACCATTCACCTTCCTGTCATTTCCTCCATTCCTGAGCCTTATTCCTAGACTCAGCCAGAAAGGCTGACTCTGTTCAGGCAGGGGCAGAAGAGGAGCAAGAGCTGCTTCCTTGGCCAAAGCCAAGTTTTGGGCTGCTGATTGGCACTGGCTCTGTGTATTGCATCCTCTACCCTGTTGCTCCATGTGGTCTTCTCACATTTTATTGCCATGGATAACCCCCCAAAGCCAGCTAGTTCCTTCCATCTTCCGTGCAGCAATATTAAACTCTGGACAGTGAAGAAAGTCAGTGGACTCCACTGGGAACATTTGTCCAAACTACAGAGAGAAGACTTTATTTTAAAAAGCACCTTTACCTATATGTGGGTAACTATGGTAGTAAAATCCTTGCAAAGCAACAATGCAATTTCATAGGAATAAGTTTAAAATTGCTACCCAGAGGGCAGAAAACAGGGTGATTATGTGCCTCCAGTGCTGGTTAACTGAGAGGGAGTTTCATGCCATTCTCAGCCAGTGAACACCGTGATGTTTGTTAGGTTCTCATCATTTCCTTGAGACTGATCTCATCTGTTTACAACCAGCTATGTGAACTGTTCTGTTTACCAGCTGGATGTTACTGGGCTGCCATCAGAGGCTTGTGCTGTGCCCAAGACAAAGAGTGGTGGCCCCCCGCCATCCCCATGGGCTGCCTCTGCCTCCAGCCACCCAGCTGTGACGGCTGCTGCCTGCGAGAGGAACGCCAGGACTGTGGCACTGTTGAATTGGCTCCAGAAACTTAACGGTTAACTCCTGTCTTGCTTATAGAGAAATGTATTTTAAATTCTTATCCCAATATCTTCTTCTTGAAGATACCAACTTTTTCTCCTCAATTTCCCTCTGTATTTACTTAGTGTTACTAGACGATGAAATCTGGCTAATGGGCACCCTAATTATTGCAGCATCCAAATGGCAGGCTTCAGGCAAAATGATAATTACTTATTCAAAAGTATTCATAAAACGAACATATCCTGAATAAATTCAGGCTTAATTTAACAGGCCACCGCACTTATTACAAGCATTTAGCACATGCAATTGTTTAAACTTAGTAGAGAGCAGCTTACTCTTTCAAAAAATATCCGGGCCAGAAGTAGATGAAATCATAATTTGCCCTAACAAGAGCAAATGTCAAACAGTTTAGGGACCTATACAGCAATTTGTTCAAATACATGTAAGTTAAAAAGCCTACAAAGAAGCTCTTCCCGGGCTTTTAATTATGGCAAAGTATCCAAACCCTTCCTTAAATTTTGTTTCTCAGCCAAAATCAAGAAGGAAAAAAGCGATAGAAAAAGTTATAAATTTCCTTTCTCTCCTCCTCCTCCCTACCTTGGAACAGATTCAGGGCTTTTTGCTGAGATCCTTCTATGCTTCCAAGTATTATATTTAAGACTTTTAAAACTTTGATATACAATGCAGAGTATTCCCCACTGACATACTAACACACTATCTATGGTGAGAGGGGAAAGAGTTGTGTTCATATGAAAAATCTCATGTGCTACAATGTCAACCCCCACAGTAAAATCAAAAAGCTTTGGGAAAATAATGGAATGGTTCATTTCATAGCACCATTCACCCTGCCTGCAGGAGAGTACTGTATTCCTTCTGTCACTAAAACTGTGTCACCTGTACATCTTTCATTGTATTTCAGCCTGGTTTCCCAAGACTGGGGGGAGGTCTTTCAGTCATGCCATCTCTCTATCTTTCAGTCAGGTGGAAGTGAATAACTTTTGAACAAAATGGGTTACTTTCTAAGAAACTTAAAGAAAAGCAAGAGAGCATTGTGTTCATCTTTATCTAGGGCTCCTAGATCTATGTGAAAACCAGGTCCTGTGACATGATGGCTGTTTCACACACAGACAAACACATACTGCACCTCTCTTGCCTCCTTCTTCCCTTTCTTGAAAACACAGTTTTGTGTCCATACTGCTTGGGACCCTGACTATGAGGTCAGGAGAAACATTGCAAAGTGTCCCTCATCCCAGGTCCCGGAGTATATTCTTAGATATTTTTCCAGCAGGATGAAACGCTTGCAGTAAATCAGTGAATTAACTAATTCTCCTGTTATTTAAACAAGAGCAAGGAAGACCTGAAAATGGTCCTTTTACAGGACTTTGACCATTCCCATGGCTGCCCTGTGACCCGTTTTGAAGATTTCTTTTGTTGCTGCAACAACTGCAACTGCTGCAACTGTTTATTCTTCCTATTCATCAGATAGTATTGATACCAAGTGCATTAAAGGAATTATGGAATAAATCACACTTGAGAGAACATGATACCAGTCAGGCCCAGATGCTTCCAATTTACTTCACTAAAATACTTCTGATTAAAACACATTACTGGTGACGTGCCTTAAAAGGAACTTGGAGTTCAAGCTGCATAATAACTGCAATATGTTCTCAGTCTCTAGCCTTGCCACATGCCTAAACTCAGTGTTAAAAACTCCTGCAAAAAGAGTTATTAGGTGCTTACTTCAGAGACAAACTTTCTCACTGCAGTCATTGCTGATGTCCTGGCACACCCTATGGAGGATCATGCAAATTAATATCGTTATTTAGATGTTCCAGACTGACTACGCATCATTATGGCATAGTGTCAACTCTACATAAACTTCCACATATGGAACATTTTAAAAATCTCCCAATTGCAGCAAGAGAAATGGAAAGCAATAGCTTCAGCAATCATCAACCTCTTAAAAGCAGCAGAATCTCAGCACTGACATGGACTATATATTAGTGCTCAAAAGACCTTTCCAAGTAACTTTGATATGCAGGCTCCCAAGAGTCTCAGGGAAGAGTCTTAGGCACGAATTCTGGAGAAGAGAGGACCTTTACACTGACCCACTATAGCTATTCCTGTCTGCAATTCTGTAAGATCACTGCAACTGCAATTGCACCTTCATCTCCTAGCAGCAGCTACTAAGACACAAAAGCCTCAGCCCTTGGAAAACTTTCTGTGAACTCATCAGGCTTATGATGAAATCAGTCCCCCAGCTCCACATGAACATCCTGTGAAGATTAACATTGAGATACTTATCTGCAGGGCTTTTAAGGAATCTTTAGTCCAGACAATCACCTAGGCTGTCACATCCTTTCTGCTTGAGCAACTGAACTGTGAGCAGCTGGTTTGTGCAGGAGAGAGCAGTGTCTGGTAGAAGGCTGTGTTACTGTCTGCTGCAGAAACCATTTCAAGCCTCAGCACCTTCTTCTCTGGTTACAGTAGGTGACCATACAGCAAATTCTACTCAACAGCAAATGTTACTCAAGCTTGTGAAAGAGTTTAGCTGCCACGTTCCTCTTTGTTCGGAGAACATGGCAAAAGAACTGTGTGCCTGCCACAGATCATGTCAGCGGAGCATCACGTTGTTCCACTTCTGACATGGCAGTGCTCAGAGAGCATGTATTTTAAAAAGATTCAAAGACTCTGGATTCTGCAGCCATGTGGGATTTGGGGCTTCCTGTCAGCAGAAATAGTTCTCTTTGCACTCAGTAAGTGATCAAGAAGTGATCACTTGAGCTAAAGCAGCACTAGGTCTGCAGAGCATACAGTATGCAATGGGACAGCTCTGATCCACACAAAAAGAGCTGGTGGGACAGATATGTGTGAACTGAACTATTCAGTGCAGTATCACATTTCTGGCTGAGAATTTTTTTCATGTTTTGAGTTTCCCACAGTGGATTATTTTGAATTCAACTTCACTGCCTGATCTGTTTACTGGTTAGGATGTTTATTTTTCCTGAAGAAAAACAATAAATGTTTTATGAAAGCAGCTTAAGTATGGAAAATCAAAGGAAAATCCTAAAATGAACTCTTCTTGCCTTAGGGCAGAGAATATGTCTGCTGGATCCTAGTGTTCCACTCATGTGGGCAAGTCTTGTTGTTGTGAAATGCTACCCGAGTGCCAAGTTGCTGCAGCTATCTGTATAACCCTTTCTTTGTCTCTCGGTAGCAGTTGGTTATCAGTGTGGCCTGGGCAGTGCTCAGTCCCAAGCCTGCAGGCACAGAGACTGGCAGTCACTTGCCCAGTCAGAGCCACCTCCGTTGGGATGCCCTCAGACTTTGTCCCTGGTTTGCCGCTGCCTTTCCAATAAAAGGCACAACTCTCCTGAAGATCCAGCTTTGTGCAGATACACTGGATACACAGAATATCTAAAGTAGCTGCAAAAATTATGTTTAGGCATAATACTGAATATTTACTTATACTTTATCCATTCAAGGACTGTTAAGGCAACAGCAAGACAAAGCCCTTATACTTCAAGGAGAAAGACTTCTCACCTTCTTAGCTGGCTGTATTCTGCTGCCTTTGCGTGGAGAAATGCTTTCAAACATGAACAGTAGCATGTAATAAACTCACAAGGAAGGTTCCCTCATACATTCAATGATATGGTCAGAAAGTCCTTTAGCCACAAGCATGGAGCACTGCAGAGCTCAGGAGTCTGGCTTGTAGGGCACAGGGACGTGCAAGACTGCAGTTGGGGGGGGATGCTTATGCATACAGTGGTCAATCAGCAGCCATCCAGACAGAGGTGGGCCATGTTTGTCATCAGTCAGTGCTTGGAATCACAGAGGGTTTCCAGCCCAAGTGACAAAACCTTAGCAGCATGAGGGGAAGCTTCTGCTTGCTCACTGATACAAGTAACTGTGAGCCACGCTCTGTCCCTGGCTGATTACCTGGAGTCCCAGACAGCCTCTTTGACTTGACTCTGGAAGACAATACTGGTGAAATCCCTGGGGGCCTTTTCAGACATCCACATCCTATCAAATAATCAACAAACCACTTATGTAACCCTAAGGTGCTCCACTGTCCTGGCACGTTTGCCTAGAAAAGTCCCTCCCTCCTTTGAGCAGAGAGCAGCCACGTAAAGCTTTCAGGAGCCTATTCTGCTAAGCAACAATTTAACCCTCAGACATCATCAGACTTAAATTTTGTGGATGCAAACTACAGTAACTCNAGTGGATAAAACTGTCTCTGTTGGCCACCATGGCGTTATTCAACTTCCATGTTCCCAAAGGAGCTTAACCTCAGCAATGAAAAAAAAAGGCAGGAGACAACTGCAAGGCTTTTGGCCAGTAAATTCACTCCAAATCCTCAAGTGCCTAGGTTTGAGGGCTTTTAAATCCAAGAGAACTCACAAAATGCAATTTGGCCTTTAAACTTTCAACAATGAGCCATAAAACTAACACCCTGGACCAGTTCTAGTCTCTGTTCATAGGAATTTACCCATGCACCAGTAACTTTATTATAACTTCACAAAAGTCAATCAAGTGGAGAAGCTTCCACACTGAAATTATTAAAGAAAGGAACTTCTGTCATGCCAGACTGCAAACGAAGCTTAGGGGAACAGCTTCAAGCCTGGAAGAAGAAAGTTCTCAGTTATTCAGGGTAGCTCATATCTCCAGAGCCTGTTTTTAATCATAACTCCTACAAGCTTGTTACATAGCTCATGCTTTACTACTTGGATAGTAGTTGCCAACTGGATGGAAACCTGACTTGGTATTTTCCAGTTGATGGGAAAGTTTTCTGAAGGATATTCACTTGAGCAGCACAACAGCTTAGCTTGAACCTTCCTAGAAATGAAACGCAGAAATTGCTGCTTCCATTAAACGCACTCACTCTCTTTAGACAGTGTGAGCTTCATGACAATACCTTGCTGAACCCTCACAAACTGTGTATCAGGGCTGTTTTAGACACAGGTGGAAAAGGTAATTGTTAAGAGTGGCATATTTTCTTGGAATGGCAAAATGGCAAAAAACCATATTCTCTTTGTCTCTACTACTTGCCTCCTCAGCTTGTTCCAGCCCCCAAATCTACCACACACCTTCTTGGAGGTGGAGGCAAAGCCTTTGTGGTGTTGATGGGCTCCTGGTGCTCTGGAATATGACTTGTGCCAACATGTCCTGCAATACAGTGCTATTTACTGCTCAGCCTTGATGTGGCTAGACAGTTTTGTCTGCATCCCTGAGCAGCTTTGAGCTAGCTCAAAGCCTGGCACATTTTTATGGAGTCCCTTTGGCACAGCTGATTGCACAAGCAGATCCAGATACTCCTGAAGTGGAACTTACTTATAACAAAACACCCAACTATTTTAATTTGAATCTTAAAAGAAGATAGAAAATAAAGATAGATCCCTGTCATCCCCCCTCATGGTTTCATTCTTACTGGGGGGTAGCTTCAGCTGTATCCAAACCACAATGAACTAATTTCAGCCCCTGCCTCAATGTGGGCCAACATGCACTGTATTTAATTGATACCAATAGAACCAAGGTCCTGGAAATAGGATTTGGCTTAAGGTTAGAGTGTGAAAGGAAAGAACCTTCTTTTCAGCTGCAATACGGTATCTTGAGTGCTGATGGCAAAGGAAGCAAGAATGGCCTGTCAGAGCAGAGGAGACAGAAAACACCGCATGTTTCTCTCCTCTTGTGCTTCTGTAGCCACACTGCAATAGATAGAACAGCTGGCTGATTTCTCCATAGCAGTTTGACAATCCTATCAAAGGGGATTTCTCTGCACAGCTATGTGAGGGATGAAGAGACAGTAATTTGTCATGATGTCCCAAGATGAGTAAGTTTTGGTCCTATTTTCCTGTTCTGAATAGAGAGCACAATCCAGTGAACAGGGCATATATTCTGCTAACACTGAACCTCTTAAAATCTTATATGATTGTGTGGCATGAAGCAGAAAAATTATTCTTGCAAAGATAAAAGCTGGTCCGATAAGCTTGTATATTGCACTGAAATAAGTAGTGCTTCTAGTTTCAATCTCCAGATACTTCCAAGGCTGAAGAATTGAAGACTATCTGGTTCATTAGTGGAATGTCTGTTCAGCTTGAATCTAATACTTGATAGTGCTGGGGCCAGAACTCTGAGCCAGAATAAATACATTAAATTTGGTGTTTCTTTCATTCTTGAGCTATGGCCCTGGTTTGTGAAACACTTAGTTGCTCAAAGAATGAAACACTGAATCACCAAAAGTAAGAGTTGTAACATGGAGGGGGAGTGAAGCCTCTTTGTCACAGATGAGAAGGTAGGAAAAAAGCGGCATTCCTCAACTTTATTTTTTTTTGGCCAAAACAAGTAAAGTCTATCAGATTCTTCTGGCCCTCTGATCATGCCTGAGGTGCTTGGGTGTGATGACAAAAAGTATTAGTCATGATCACAATGTTATTTGTCCTGTAGATACATCTGGGTTTTGTACTTGGATCATGCGCGTCTCAACAGGGAAGTTTGGGCATTCTTCAGAGACGCAGCAGAAAAGAGGGGAAAGATCTCGCCTTGTCTTGTCTGGTTCAGCTGAATCACAGTCCAAATACATGATACTTGAATTATTCCTCAACAGGGAGGAAGAGAGGACAAGAGAGAGGAGAAAGAAGGAGAGAGGACAGAAAGAAGAAGCAGAGCTCTGAGTTCAAGAGAGCAGCTCTTTGAAATGCCTTGCCATCCACTTGCTCTCCATCCCTTTGTGTTGCCCTAGGAGGTGTTCCCTGACAGCACAGGACCTGCCAATGGCAGGGAAACTCCACACTGACTTCAGCAGAGGGTAAAAGGTGTTTCAGTCCTAACCAAAGCACTGCTGGGTTTTGAATTAAAAACACCCCCAAACGGCTGTGAGTTATGCCCAAGAAGTTTAATAACTGAGGAAACCATAGCAAGTGACAACTACAAAATACAAAGCAGACACGAAAACCGATGGCATAAAAGAGGGAAGGAATAGTGTCTGAAATGAAAAATGAAAGCAAAATACACTTAACAGAGGATCTGGGTTCAGATATAACACACACAGTCACATACGACACCGCGTTAGTAACAGCACACACAGATACTCGTTATACTGGGGGTTTTCACAGTTCTCCACTTCATCCCAGATGACAAGTAAATTGATGTTTTTACTCTCTTACATAAATTCTTGTGCACACAACATCATCAGCACCAAAGGTCTGGAAAAGAAATAAAAATCAATCAGAAGAGATAGAACCAGCAAACATTTAACACCATTTCAAAGTGTTATTTTTACTAAAGTAATTAGTTCTGCAGCAGAAATACTTTTTCTTATGTCTTCTGACAGATGAGAGTAAAGAAAGAAGACATTTAGAAAGAGGAATGCAGTGTAAATGACCTGTTTTTCAAGGCAGGATGGATTTTGTCAGAATGATAAATGATGCATAAATTCTCTTTTTCTGTAGTTTCTTGGCATGAATTGATAAATAAACACGAGAAAAGAAAGTGAATTTGAAATGTACTGTTGTTATATTTAGAAACAGTTGACGCACTTTGAACTAGAAATGCTGAGGGTGGAATTCAGATGGCATGTTCCAAAGGTATTCTTTGATATTTGCAGATATAAATCCAAGCAGGCAAATACAGTCAGTGGAGAAAAGATGAAGACCAGGAGAATGTACATCTGTAAACAAAATGCTGCTGCAAGCTGCTGACACCCCATGCTGGGCTACCAAACCCTCTCTTCCAGGCTGGACTGTGGGCAGTGTCAATGACAACCTTCTTTCAGGACACTGTGACCTTAACCAGTGAGTTTGTTAACAGTGATAAGGATCTGTAATGCCGTACAGATTATCAGGACATGTAGGCAGGACAGTGATTGTGGCAGCTGTCTGAGAAAGCCATCTGAATCCCAAAGTGTTTGTATGTAATTTCAGGTCTGGCAGGCTAAAATTTAAGCAATTAAACATGAAGGAAACAATGGGGGCAAGAGTGAGGAAATAGAGACTGCAAAAAACTTCATGTTCAGCTACCCCTACAGACGGTTTTGAGCTCAGCACTAACAAGCTCTGAGGTGGGATGTCTGGTTGTGGTCACTGCCAAGGTCTCACTGAAAAGCACACATTAAGAACTACCCCAGTGTGTTATGAAAATTCAGCTGGGCTATTTGTTTTAATGCTTTCTACACCTGTTTTGGCCGACACCTTGCAAGGACTTGGCTTCAAAACTGACTCTGGCTTATATTTTGTTCACTTTGTTGGGGAGACAAGTCTGTTAGTATTTTGGAGATACAGACTTTGTTTTTATGCATATCAATATGGTATCAGTGCTTAATATACATTTTTAGTTTACACATGAATACATCTGAGAATGAACATTAAAGGATGTGGATAGTTCTCTACTGTCCACAGCACCAGCTGCAAATACCCTTATTATGGCTTCCTTCAACATTTCCAAAGCATCCACAAAAGCAAAATTATTTCAGCAGGAGCTTTGCCAGAGAAAGGAAGTAAGACTCAAGACTATCCAGGGCTCGAGGTTGTCTGTGGAAACTGTAAGGTCCCTGCAACAGTGATTGTCTCTCACATTCAGGCACTGCTAAGCACAGTGAGGTTTGGGTCCCCTGCTGCTACTTCAACACAAATCATAAACAGTAGTAAAACAGTCCCTGTGTAGTGTTCTTCCAGAGCTGGCACAGCCCCAGTCTAACAGTTGGAGCTGCACAGCCATGCAGCCACATCTTGTGATGTGAGTGGGTGCCACATCAGCCAGTTCTAATGAGAAAGTCTGCAGCAGCCGTTTGCCAAAACTCATGTAACCTCCCTGATAAATTTATGTCTGTTCTTTCAGGCAAGTTGAGAGAGAAACTCCTTCCCCTAAAGCTGTGCAACAGCAGTTATTCTCAGAACAGATCAGCAGTTGTATTGAGAAGGAACACTGCAGGGAAGAGTAGATCGAAATAGATATGATTCATACTGCAAGGGAGCCACTGTAGATCTGAGCATCTAAAATTGCTGTGTCCAATTCTAAGACTGTGCTCCTGGGCAGAGCTTGCTCCGAAGATGTCAGTGTAGTCTGACTAGCAGCTTCCTTGGAAGATTCACAGGTGGGAGTATTCACAGGTGGAAATAAAGATAAAAATTTGTGGAGGAAGAAAAAAGACATAAAACTTTCTGTGAAAGCTCAGTAGCATGGGTGAGTACCAGCACCACAGACTGACTGTTGTGCACTCAGAGAGTCACAGCTCAGCATGCTTGTCACACAGGTCATGGGCTCCTCATTTTGGACTTCCAACATCCACCTTCAGCTAGACTTCTGGACTTATGAAAATTTCAGGCAGAGGACTGTGCTCAAATTACTCTAGACAAAAAAACAAGTGCAGAACACATGGACATAGTCAGGGAACCCAAATTTTAAAAAATCAGCTGCTACACACAAGGACTCTGCAACACACCAGTCTCACAGCCTGGAAAACCACAATAATTTAACACAATGATGTCTTTAAATCTAGATTGTAAAGAGATAGAAATCACGCAAAGCACAATTATTCTGGAGCACCATGTAGCTACTGGGCACTTCTCAAACAACCAAGACATGCCTTCTTTGAAGATCCAGCTCCGGTTATGTGGCCTCTGACCCGTTTCAGGAACAAGCTGCATTTTTTTTAGCACTTAGATTTCATACCTTATGTGCATTCAGATGATTAACAATGTAATTGAAGTACACAAAAAAAGAGCTTTATTGTCACAGTTACGTACAGGTTTAAATATGGACTTACACAAAAGGTGTTTCCCTATCTTATTGTAACTTACTATCATTGTTGATAAAACTCCACTCAGTGTTGCTAAAGAAAGCAAAGAGGAACATGTTCAAACTTGCTGCATTCTTTTTCTTGTGGTAACTCACAGAAATGTCTAATGTACAGCTGGGCCCAAGGTCAGGGGAGGATCCAAATTAAAAGGCTGTTATTCCTCTCTCCTTCACACTTAAATCCTTGTATTCGGTGGTAGGATAAAGCAGTTTAGTGTCTATGGTTCTAATTCTAGACACAAAAGAAGTGATAGTTCCTGTTACAATAAGCAGACTTTAAAGGTTTCCATGACCAAAAGCAGTAGAACTTCCAAATGAAAAGAAAGACAGTGAGCAATCCTGGTTATTTGGTGGTGAAGTTCCATCAGAGCAACTAAAAAAAAAGTGCAATGCTACCAAACTGTAATTCAGATGTAATAAGAAGATGCAGCATTTTCAAACACCACCTTCTCATCAGCTTGGAAAGGTTCCACTTATCTCATAAAATGCTACAAGGCAAAGCTGCTATCTACATCTAAAATAGGATTTTAAATGTGCAACGACTGCAAATTACAGAACTGTTTTCTTCACTTAGCTTGTCATAATCTGTAGCTAAGAGTCCAAAAGCACACTGCAAACAAAGCCCTGTGCAGGGGGATAATCCAACAAATTGACCTCTCTCAGTTCACTCAAAATCTGATGACCACTGACATCATGAGAGATTAAAAGAGAATTACAGGGCAGTAATATATTTCTGTAGAAGGAAATCTGCTTTTTGAAGGCCTTCTTTATAAACATTTGCTGAGGAGGCTTTGTGGTAAGTGGAGCACACAGTATAATTATGAAGAGTGTCATTGAAACAATCACCTGGGAAAGATCACTTGTGCCAGTGTACGCAAAAATCCCCTTATCTGTTCATGACTGATCAAAATGCAGAGGCAACTTAAAAAAGGAAGACAGAATTCATCAGCAAACTGATGAAGAAAAGAAGGTATTACTTAAAAGAATCCTCAGAAAAGGCCTTATCCTTGCGCAAACTTCCACGTTATCTAGAATAAAGCTATAAATCTTCACAACAAAGGCATGTTGCCTAGTTCCATTCTCCTCCCAAATCCCATAATATTCTAGGAAAGAGGTTGATTCTTATGAGGCCATAGTCACTGAACGTGCAGCCTCCACTTTCAAACTTGGATATTAATAGCAAATAACCCAACACACAACCTCACTTTCCTCAGGATATCAATTGACAGGACCATGAAAAATTAGGTCATTTGTGAAGGGGCCTAAATGTCAGTATTTGTGTTGGAGCACTGCTGTATTATACAGTTTCCTCAAAGTCATGCAGCAAATGAATGACAGAGATCTCAGACAACGGCATCTCCCAGTTTTAGTTGAAAGCCAGTGCACAGAGGACATTTAAGCTACAAGTGATATTACAAAAGTCTACATTCAGGATCGAGTGCAGTCAAAATGCAAATGGCTTTAGCTTCTTTCTTTGTTTGGAATGTGATCCAGACTAGGCTGTAGTAGTGAGCAGGGGCTGTAGATCCCTAAGCCCCCTTGTAAATCTGCTCATGGCAAAGAGTAAATTAAAGCATTAGGCCCATGCAACACACACACATGCATTATTACAGGCTCCTGAATTTCTATCAAGGCTGCTCTAATGAGGACAGCAGCAACCCCCTCATTCTGAGCTTGCTATGAGTAGACCCTCCTTTTGATAACTGATTTAATATAACCCCACTCCCCAAAACTTATAGAAAAGTTAAACACGTAGGTAGTTTGACACTGTTCGATACAAGGCTTAGGCACATCACACATTTCAGCATTCCACTGCAAAATCTCTTTCCAAATCTGCACTGACCCTTCTCACCTACTATGTTTAATTTTTGAAGCCAGCAAAATCATTTAAAAAATGTTCATTCGCTCATCTAGGCTCCACAGTTCACCAATTTTAATCAACTACGGCATGATTTTTCTGAGGAGGGAATGTTGAATAGAAACCATGCTTGAACCCCCACCAATGTTCTGATCTTTGACCCTTGCTACAATTGATTCTGAGAACCCCTGTGTGATACGTGAACTGTGTAAAATGTGGTCAGAGGCTGTTTTTAAAGCCTTTCTTCAGTAATCATCCACATTAAAATGTTTGTGTGTTATAGATTAAACTTAAATCTATAGAGGCATGAGCAGCCGTGAAAGCAGCAATGCACCCGAAGTTTGAATATAAATGTGTCTCATTTAGCCAATATTTGTAAGTGGCATCCTTTAACTTTGCAAAGAGCAGACCTTTTGTTCTTCTGACTTATGTAAGTGATTGATAGCTCATTAATGTCCCTGACAAAAACACACAGCAACAATAAAAACATTATGAGTATAATAAAGGGAAGAAAAGGCTCTTAATTCCAGATCATAATTTTCAGACAAGTAAAGGAAATACGTAGTTTTGTGTCATATTCTGGTGTTGATTGCTCAAATGCTAACCCAAGTATAGATTCTGAATGTAGAGTTGTAAATACAGGTATTCTGACTCTCTGTATGCATTACAATCCTAAAGTACAATATAAAGATACACTCAAGACAAATAAATGTGGACTTTGGTGGGGAGCTACCATTTCCACCCTCCCTTGCTTGCACATTCCATGTAATTTGTATCTACATTGTTCAGTAATTCTAAAAATGCAGCACTGAAATCCCAGCAAGTGCATCAGATGAGATTAGAATAAACAGCTCTGATGAAAGAAGTTGCAATGTTCTCATTTTAGATCAAAGTTCTAGTTTTCAGACCATTTTTTACAAAGCAGAACTTGATCCTCCTTCCCTGCCTTGGCTGAAAGAACTCTTCTTCTAACAGGACTTTAGACCTACATCTGTCATTGTATGAGCCAAATATTTATCTACTAATAAGAGCAATTCCATTCCCCATGCTGCAAGGAGCTAAGGAGAACTGAAGGCAACTGAAGGCAAAGAAAACCTTTTCTAACTAAGTAGTGTGTTCTCAGCATCTGTGTACCAGAGGACATGATGTGACTTGGAAGACCATCATTTTACTCCAAGGAAATATCTTTGAAGAACATAAGGAATTCTTCTGCCAGGATGCAAGAAAGATTGATAATTATACAGTAATATGGTTTTGATTTTAGCTCTGTGGTAGTCATGGCAATTAAACACCGATTTTTTTTTATTATTATATGGGATAATAAATGCATTTAATTTAATATGCTGTGTTGGAGAGAAAAATATATCCTTACACTAGAAAAATATCATAAACAAATGGATCCCCTAAGTAATGCAGCATATTAGATAAAAATTATGTGGCAAAGCTCCAACATTTATGCAGCCAATACTAACAGAGTAAAACTAATTCCTTACCCCCTGCCTGTTACCCCATGCCTTTCTTCAATTCATGCCTCAGTCTAACACAGTTTAGATTCTTTCTTGAAATTTCTTTCAAATAGGGTATGACTTTTCTTGATTTCTTCTGCAAATGCTTGCAATAGCAAAGAAGGAGTCTCAAGATTTCTTGAAAGATTTCCTTGGATAGAGGAACAGAAGCAGAGCCTTACTGAAGCACATCAGAGAGAGTAAAGGAACAGAAGACACTTCTTAGGTAAGTAAGGAGATTTGAGAAGTGTGAAGATGGGAATAGTTAAATATTTAAAGCAATATGGGCAGCAAAACTGAATGAAAATGAATTTCAGGTCCTAAAGATCCCTAAGAAAGCTCTGAGGGTGGAAGAAAAAAGAAAGAAAGGAGAAGACAGATCTCTTCTCATTGTGATCTTGGTTTTGAATAAGTAAGATATAAGTGGGGGTTTTCAGACTCCACTGAGATCCAAGGAAATTTGCCAAGCATAAAACAAAATAATCTAAGTTGAATCTTTGTTTACTGGAGTGATGAAAAACTCAAACAGTGGCGAGGCAAGAGATCAAAAGAGTCTTCTCACTAAGGGCTCTTATTCCTACCTTGTTCCCTTTTATAGCTGCTGAACACACCTCAGCCAATCCCTTCAAATAGTTTAGCATCTAAAGACCAATTGTCTGAAGGAATGTTCCAGGGCTTTAAAATTAGGGACCACAGACAAGAAAATGTAGCTTATCCTCTTCTGTCTCTCTCCAAACAGTAGAACCTTTTGTTGCCTCCCAGAAGGGTTAATTTTGGCCATTTCAGCTTCTGCAAAGGACCAGAGATCTCACACCACCATTACTCCCAGAAACACCTCATTGCTGAGCTTTCGGCTGTCAGATCTTGAATATGAACCCATGTATTTAAAAGATCTGTACATTCAGTCCCATCAAATGTCATGAGGGCTTGAAAATACTTGTCCTGAGGACCAATTATTGTCATAATACTTAATAAAGCAAAAGAGGCCACTATGCTCAAAAAAAAAGTTAGGAGAATGAAACTGTGTATCATATTCAATAGTAAAAAACCCAGAGAGAATGATCCCAATGAATCACTCAGAAACAAACATCATATTTTCATAATGGCCACAGTAAAATCACACATTGCAACCAATGAATGTAATTCCAGCTTTCCAGAGACAGGAAGGGGATCAGTGTGGGGAAATGGAAATCAGAACAGAGTTAAAAAAGCCTTTGCATATATATCAGGATCATTTGAGATAAGAGTAAGGTGATGAAATCACCATAACATCAGGTGCTAGATTGCTAGCAAAACAGTACATACCATGCTGGTTCTCTTAGTTTAGGAGGGAAATTGATAAATTGGACAGGGTTAAAAAAGCACTCAAATAATGATTCAGTGAAAGCTTTCTTTACGTTGGTAAAGGTCTTCAATGGATGTTCAAGGTCTTGCAATGGTTTAGCTTAACAACCAGAAAGTTCTTCTAAGAGGTGGCTTGATCAGTGGTGTTAAGAGAAGTATTTGCAATAACAAATTTTAGGCATATTATTTAGGTTCTTTTATACACAATATGTAATGACTGGAAGTTGAATCTACACATACACAGATTAGAAGTAATGTGTGTATTTTAATGGCGAGGAAATTAACCAGTAAACGAACTTACCAAAAGTTCTGACTTCCTACAAATGGAAATATTTTAATAAGAACCAAGTTGTTCTAATTTATATCCTAAGTGGAAAAATAATTAATCCAGAAAAGTTCAACAGACTGTATTAAACCAGAAAAAAGGTTAGATGGCTTTACATCTTTGAATCACTCTGGTTTCTTATGCAGCTTCATCATTCTTCCCCAGCTGGGTAAGTTCACATTGCTGCTTGCAGGAGGCAATTGTATTACGAGCGGCTTTCTTGCTTTGCTCAGAGCAGTGCACTTTATTTAACAGCTGCCTCATTAGCTTGTTGCTTAAAAGATAAACTACAGAAATGTATTATTAGAAAGCTGGAAAAGTTATAGTTGAGAATACATTTTGTCCACTGCATTACATATAAAGATGCAAAGCAGAGATCAAAGTACTTTGCCTCCTAAACTTTTGTGATAATATAAAGAATTCCAGGGGTTGAGTCAAAAGAAATTATGCAGCAGTGGAGTATTCATTCATTAGAAACCAGTGTGATTTCACTAACAGCACACGTCCTCATAAGGGGTGGGTGAACAGTTCCAAGATGTCTGGAATAATATTAACACCTTAAAAGCTCTTTGTTTATACTTGGTTAGGTTTGGGTCCTGTTTTTGTTTCAGATGCAATCTTAAAAACAGAACTCCATCTGCTTTAGAGAAACACCAGGGAGGCTGCTGGTTTTTTGAAGTGCAGAGGGTTAGTTAGTGTGATAGTTCGAAATAAAACCTCCCTGTTTTGCTGTTTTCTTACCCACCACTCCAGGAGCCTGTCTTCCATGTCCAAACTGATGAGGCATAACAGTCTAATCAACTATTTATCTGGAATTCACTAGTAAGAACAAGTGCAATAAAATGATCCTGAACTCCAGCTGAACTGTGCTACTGTGTCTTTACTCAGGTCTGGATACTGGTAAATTAATGTGGAGTGACTACTGAGGAAAGATTCAGTGAAGAGCACTCTAAGAGAAGTAAGTATAATTTAAATAAATAAGCCGTGTATGATTGATGGCGGGCACGGCGAGGCAGTTGCAGAGGTGCTGCTCAGAATGCCCGCAGTTACCCTGCTGGAGATGGAAGGTCACACACGACTGGGGGGATGTTGGCTGACAGCAAATGTGCAAATCTCTGTATTTCTACAAAACCTATGAAGGCAATTCTGAATCTGACTCGGAGATGATCAGGGAATTGGGGAAGGTGGCAGAGATAGGGGAGGAAATTACATATTTTTCATAAACAGTAAAGATTAAAGCATGCTAACAACATGCATATCTTTCCTGCTGTATACCATGTGACCATGGATAAGCAGCAACATTATGCACATGCCTAAAAAAGAAGATTTTCCAGAAATGAGATGCCTTAATCTCACTTTCACCAGAGAAAATCTGCAATAAATCCAGCAAATTCTTTGATGATGTTGTGAATTTACAAAGCAGAAGTGGCCCACTTGTGATTATTCTACCAGTACATGTATGGTGAAAGTTTTAACAATCAAGTGCAAGTCAGAAATGCTTATATCCCCACTTGTTCTTAAAAAAGAAAAAAAAAAGGAAAAAAGGAAAAAAAGCAATGTATTAAATGTAAGGTAGAAGATTATGAAAATGGTAGTCTTCCAGATGGATTTAAGTAAGGAAAAATAATAACTCATGCTATGCGGTAACAAAGAAACCTGTTAATATGGTACATGCATTGAGTGGGTTCAAAGTTCTTACCAAAATCAGCTCATCATTAGCTAATTCTCGAGTCCAGTATGTTTTGGGACCATCTCCCTCAATAAGAGTTTGTTTGCAATAGATCTTGTTTTCATTCTCCCAAGTGGCCAAACTCTGCAGGCAAGAAAACCATTAGGAAATACATTAATTATATTCCCCAGCAGCATGAGACAGGGACAACAATGAGCAGTAGTGAGAATAATTACTCCACTAAAGGAGCAACACAGAGATAGATAAAGGCAAAGGAAAAAAGTCATCAGTGGAAAGTGGTGAAATAAAAATGAAGGTGTGATGGGGCATTTTGAAAAGAGATATATATTAATAACAAAGTAATTGCAAATGTGTCTTTTCAGTGTGAAGCCACTCAGTCTCCATCAAATGCTTGATGTTGAAGAGTATAATTTAGGAACACGCTATTGTAGTGCTTACATTCCCAAGCATCTTTGTACACATATGATTTGATCTGACATGTCATTTATCACTACAAAGTCCCCTTAGAGTAAAAGCATGAACAGTTCTATATATCATGTTGTGGTCATAAATAATGCAGTATTTGTCACTTACAATCTTTCTGGCTCTATGGCACTGTGCCAAGTTAACTGTGTATTAAACATATTGAGCTAACAAATTAAAACAAATCACAGCTAAATTAAAGAAATGTTGTCAGAATTTGAGTGTTTGTGACATTACTTTTTTAAGGTTGTGAGTCTGGAGATTGAAATACCCTTGGACATTTTTCAAAGCATTTGAATAATGACTATGAAACCACTAAAAAATAAAAGAACCCAAAACTACAGGATTTTGTTTAACTTTCACAAACAGGCAAGCCCTGACTGTTGCTTTTCACTCTAGCACTGAACTATTACTCCACAGTGCAATGGAACAGCTGTGCAGAAGGATGCTCTGTAATGAATGTTCAAGTAATCGCTTTGTAACTACACAGGGGAGACATTTATTAGTCTGTGATTATATACATATACATATACATATACATATACATATACATATACATATACATATACATATACATATACATGTGTGTGTATGCATATGTATGCTTAAATTCAAATTAACACTTCCCAGACTTTCCAAGGGAACTAAACCCTTTACTTTGATTTAAAATTAGCTGTTTACTTTTAAAATATTTTTCAAAACAATAGATTTTACAGGCCAACAAGCCATCTCAAATGGCAGTTATAGAAGCTGCGTCTTGAAGTACAACTACATATGATTCCCTCTTTGTCTGCATGAACAATAGATCAAGTTAGTTGGCAGTACAAAACCCTCCACCCCATAAAGTATATCAAAATCTATCACCAGTCAGCAGTTTTGCCAGATACTGCAAACTAAATTCTGGAGTATTATTTTATTATCTGTCAGTTTCTGCTCTGTGGCCACATCTTGGTTATATACACACAGCAGTACAGCTTATTCCTGAGAGTGGACTATAAATAATTTCACAACACATGGAAAAAATTTACTACTTCACAAAACCCATTTCTTTCAGGTTTTTCCAACTTTCATAGCTTACAGCCATAATTATTGTTTTTCCATCTGCAGCAATAAATCCTTGTCTAGAAAGCGGGTCACATTTATTGTGTATGTGTTATATATGAAGACACTACAATACTACTTTTGCTGAACAAGATAAATTAACAAAGCCAGCAACATTTCCTGAACAAACTGTTAAATATATGATAACTCGTCCTAGAGAGCAAGTGGATGTTCTAAATATTCACTGACTCCCAGAATCTGCTTCTTTTTAAATAAATTTATATAGACAGCAATCGCACTGAATACTGTAAATTCTGAATTTTAGTGATGCAAACTGTCTCAAAAGCTTGACCCAAGAACTAGGAGAGATAATATTTTGGAAAGTAGATTATTTCATCAGCATTGGATACTTTTAAAACTGGATCCTCATTTGAGACTACATTCTGATACTCTTTATTTGTACTTCTTTTATAAGAGTTTTATATGTACTCATATATACTTTTTTTATAAGTGTGAGAGTGAAGTGCCCAAAGAAAGCATAACTAACCCACGCCATCGATAAAGCTTTTCAAAAGGCAGCTGTGACCACAGCCCAGTTCCCCAAACCTCAGATCCCACATATCTACACCAGCAAGAACCTGGTATCAGAGGCTGCCGACTAAATCCCCCTTCATGGCCGCAGAAGTGGTTACAAAGGTAGAGGAGCAGGGTCTCACACACAGAATCAAGCCCAAAACACTCCAGTGAATGCCCTGTAATGCACTTCTGCTCAAGGAGATGGTGTAACTGTGGCTGGTATAATACCAGCTGAAAGCCTGCCTTACACTGTTAAAGAGCTATCTGATCAGTAAACTGGACACATGCACTTGCAAGGGCGTGAAAGAGGATTTCGGCCCCAAACTGCCAACAGTCTTTGGTCCTGCTTGAGAACTCATCTGATTCAATCTAGGACAAAAGCTGTGTCAGATTTGTGCACTAAATCCTGACTCTTGAGGTCTCTCTTGCTCCACCATTTCCCATGTTTCTGTCAGGGACAGAGGCTGGTGAGAGTTCTCACTGCAGCTGAGGTCTTCAGGGGAGAGGGAAGCAAAAAGAGCAGAACTAAACCCTGCCAAGCTGGCAACAAGGTATTTGAACTTTGCTTTTGGGACCTGTCATGTCCTGTTGCCTTCAGATTTCAGTTTTATCCCACAAGAGGGACAAGACAAGTGGTGACCATCAAGAACCCCCAAGAGTGCTTCTGGCAAGAAGAGGGTGGAGGGCAGCAATGCCACTGTCTGGGGACCACTGCCACTGGGGACATGAGCAGCAGATGTGTCTGTCCCATCTAAAAAGAACTTGGTCACACACACACATGCACACAACCACGAACATGCCCCAGCTCTCCTCCTACCCTGCACTTTCGTCCATCCACCGTCTCCTCCTCAAAGCTCTCCCCGATTTTGAAGTTGATCTCAGTGGTGCGGACAGTGGTGGAAGTTTTGATGTAGAACTGGTCCCCGTCCTGGCGGATCTCCACATGGGGTTTGGAGGCAGCTGCCACCGCCACTTTCCTGAGCATGGCATTGACACCTGGGCGAAGCGGGGAGGAAACAGAGCTTGAAGTCGCCAGCCGCGCCCTGGGCTGACCTCGCCCAGCATCACGCAGATCGGGGAGCGGGGCGAGAGGCCGGGGCACCGCGCGTAGCCCTACGGCACAGCTGCGGCGCTCGGGAGCTGCGGCGCTCCGGCAGGCTCCGCACGGCCGGCACACGCGGGCTCTCTCAGAGATCCCCGTGGCAGAACGCCGGGCCAGCGGCAGCGCGGCTCCCCGGGGCAGGACCGCCGGCGCTTGCAGGTGAGGCGGGGACCGTGCCGTGCCTCGACCGCCCCTCCCCCGTTCTCAGCCATCCCCCGCACCGGCGGGACCTTCTCCTGCCCGCGGCCGACGCACGGAGCTCTCCCGGGAGACACCGGGCACCGGAGCGCGGCTGCAGCTGCCACCCCGTGTCCCCTCCCGCGGGACACAGCCCGTTGCCCGGCTCCCCCGCGCCTCACCCAGCGCCTTGAGTAGCTCGTCGAAATTCTCACTGCTCCTCATCTTCCAAGTGCCGGCGAAGTTGGGCATGGCGAGGCGGGCACTGCGGAGGGCGGCGGGGACGCGGCGCTGCTGCTCGCTCTCCGGCTCAGGCACCTTGTGAGTGGGGCGGACCGCGGCGGCAGCGGCAGGGAGAGCGGGGCACACCCACCCGACCCCCCACCCCTTCCCCCGGGCCAGCACCACGCCGCCAGACAGCCGGCCCCCTCCCAGTCATGGCCATCCATCCATCCATCCATCCATCCATCCATCCATCCATCCATCCTGCCCTCTCCATCCATCACTCCTTGCCGCCTGCCTTGCAGCCTCCACAGCTGCCTCCTGAGGCTGCCCAAGAATGAGAGCCCGACTGTCACTTGTCCCACAAATGAGGTGGACAGTGAGGACTTGATGAAAAGCCCCAGAGGCAGACAGGGAAGGCAGAGGGCAATCCAACCAGGCGCAGTCTCTCCAGGCTCACGTCGCGTTGATCCCACCACGGCAGGGCCGAGGCACAGCAGCCCATTACAGCTCACCCCCGAGCTCCCCGCACGCACGGGTCTCCCAGCTGCCAACCTGCCCCCAACACTGCTCACTGGGACAGCCAGCAGGTCTGAGGGATGCCAGGGAGCACAGCCCTTTCTGGGACAGGGAACTGTGGTCTCTGCCCCTGAGCCGACTCTCCCCTTCGAGAAGGGTGAAGGACAAAGAGATACACGACACCTAAAGCATTCCCCGGCCACAGCCACGCATTCCCTCAGTGCTCTGTGGCACTGCTGGCAGCAGGAAGATGTAGGTGCAGAACTGGCATCAGAAGGAACAGCGTCCATAGCGGTCACAAGCTTTTATGGAGAAACACAGCAAGCTATTTCCCACTTACTTAAATTACCACCAGTGTGCTAAAGATTTGAGTGCTGCTCTGAGCCTCTCATACGTTCCGTGACCATTTTCATTGTCTTTGCTTTGAATCCCTCAGTTTCAGGTCAAAGATGCTGGATTAAAGTTCCTTATCACAGCTGATTTATCCACATGATGAAGTGGAACAGAATTTGACAGGTTAAGGCGCGTGGAGTTTTTCTGCTGCTGTTGTGCATAAGGCAATACTCAAAACATTCAGAGGCCTGTGACTTCCCACTCAGAACAGAGCCAGATGTATTTTGATTATAGGAAAACCTTTGCTGAGCCAACTTCATGGTGCATTCACAACCATTCTTCACTCGTTGGACTCTGTAAAATGAACACGCAGGTTACTCGAGGTATGTATAAAATGTGTTTACTCCTGGAAAATGAATAGATCTGGGAGTCACTTTAGTATGTTAGGCAGGATTCTATATATATGCTGAAATTTGCTATCATTTTTTATTCCAGGAAGAATTTCACGTGAGTAAGAACCATAGAGCAGAACCAAGTATTTGTCTGTTGATTGTCACTCCTCTTCTACTGATTTTTGTTTCTGCCTTTTCAGAAGAACACCCGGGAGACCTGGCATCGTTCTTTAACTGAAATATTTTGATGAAAAATCTGGGTTTTTTTCCAGGAAATGAACATTTCAGTGAGGAATATCTGTTTTCAATAACAGGGTTTCTCTAAAAAGAGAACTAGAATAACACAAACCAAAACCAAAAACCAGAGCATGAAGCATTCTTTAGTTGTTTTAGTAAATGACAATAAATTAGTCCCCATCTGAAAAACTTTGTTTAAAGATTTCAAATCGTCTCAAAGAAAAAAACTTGTGAAAAAAAAAGACAGACACACAAATAATTTCCTATTGCAAGTAGGTTTAAGACTTTCAAACGTAAGGCTGCAGGCCCAACAAACACATACCAAGTCTGTACATTGCTATGAAACACTGAAGAAAATCCCTGCTCAGTCCTTCAGTTTCAACTTCCCAGCTGCACAACTGAAAACATGCTACCATGGTCCAGCTTCACTTCCAGAATCCTGCAGAATGTGTATACCTGGAGCCCAGTGGAAGTCCTTAGCTACCTACATAGCTAGCTAGTCCTTAGCTACCTATGAGAATGAGTATGAGCAGCATAAACCAGATAGGAACTCCTATCTCTATCTGAGAAAAGACACTGGCTCAGAAGATTTTAGGAAAGGACAATTTATTCTCTGTAGGACCATTTAAGTTCTTTTGTTTGTTGCCCCACTGATAAAAACAAGAAATATTCCAGCAGATATCACCTGAGAGAGTGTTTCTAAGATGTAGGACACGTGTTCTAGGTGTTGGACTGTGGCCATTGACCTATTACATGAAGACCAGGAGGGAGCCTTCAAAATACTCTTCATCTAGAAAGTGCATCAGGCTGGAAGGACGAAGTGCCTTCAGTCAATAAAGGCTCTATTCTGTAATGGCAGCACATTGAGCTATTTATCCTATATACAGATATATTAAATTGCATTTTTATTTATGTTATAATCTTACCTAAAGACCACGAGGCACTGTTCCACCTACACAATAAAGCTTCTAAAACAAAAACCCAGTTCACTCTAGAGTGTCTAACTGCCTCTCTGTGGCAATGTGTACAGATTCATACCTCATTTATACAGAGAGGCAGTTTCCTTCCAGCACTGCATAATACAGACTTAGCAACTATTTAGAATTAGACCTCAAAGATCAACCCCAGAAGGAGCTGCTCCTCTCTGAGAGCGAGGGTCCACTGCTGCCAGCACAGGTGGGACACAGGCACGTGCATTTTCAGAGCCAGCCTTCCCTCTCACCCATAGTTCTTCATGTATACATGGTAGTTGAACTGATCACCAACAGTCACTCCCTTGTACCCTTTGAGTTACACTTCTTTTTGTATCCTTTCTGCATGCTGCTTCTCTTTTCTCTTAAATAATTTATGTTTTTCCTCTTTTTATCAAAAATAAGCCTTCATGTTTCTCTGGTTTTACTAATTAATATAAAAGTCATCATGAGCTAAACTCCAAACTCACAAGCAACCTAACTTCAATAGAAATTTAAAAGCAAAATATAAAAGCAAAAAAACCTAGTATTTAAGTCAATTAAGAGAGCCAAGGCTCAGAGAGAAAAATGGTCTTTTTGTTTTTCCATTTGGTGTTTCATGAAAACATTGTGGATTGTAATCCCATTGCATGGTGGAACACAAATCCCCACTTAGGCTGATAAGGCCACAGAATGAGATGTAACTTAAAAGGCAACAAATTTCACATGGTTTATGCACTAGTTGCACCAAATAATTATGCATAAACTAATGATATAAAAGTCAGTAAGAGCTGAGTTTCTGTTTTATAAGCTGTGAGCCTATCAGTTAGCTCAATGTTATGACATTCATTTGCATGCTGAACTGTTTGAAGCAAAGGGAAGGAAAACATAAGGAAGAAAATACAGAAATAAGCTTAAAGGAAAGGAAAGCAGAGGTGTGATGTAAGACCCGTAAGGTATACAACACTGTTATAATAAAAATATTAAGACAGAATGTGAATTAGGATCAGTTTACTGCATGTTGGATCACTCAAACGAAGGACAGAAATAATATCACTCTGGCAGACACGACTCAAGTCTCTACTGTTACAACGTGAAGATCAGAAAGCTATACTGATTGATATTAGCTGAGAATGTTGCCTATAGAGTTTACTTTAGCCCACTTCATAGATCCTTTTTCCTACCACAGCAGCAATGATGTTTATCAGGTCATGCTGAAATAACCCAGACTAAATGACAGTTTTACTTTTCTTTCAATCTCCTTCTGCATGTAATTTCCCCATTAATGTTACGAAAACCAGTTCGATTTTCAAAACATGCCCCTCAGCAGTTTTTCCCCTTGGCATTTATTTTATTTACCTGAATCCCCTAAGGCTGATCCTTTCCTACAGATGGACCTAATTAATCTTTCCAACAGTGCCTCTAAGACAAAAGAAAGGAATATATGTACAGATGGGACCAGGGCACTCCATCATCTATACAAATAAGTGACCAGTAATGTGACCAAAACTATTCCCTTGAGGTTATTGACTGACCACTGCAAAGTCACACAAGGCTCAGTGTAAACAATAGATTTTATTTACTAAGGTGGTACCCTAGGAACAAAGAAAAATAAAAGATTGGTTTAAGGGAGAATATAATAAATTATTTCTGAGATGAATAAATTATACAACTGGAAGGTGAATTGCCATTGTAAATTTATCTGCCAAATTAATTTACAATGGGCCTCTACCATGACAATAGGTGAAATGTAATATGAATGTATGCAACATCAACAGCATTTCTGCAGTGTTGCATTGTATCTTCTACTGCACTCTCATTAAGTTGGAAGAATATTGACTATTCCCAAGCTGAAATGCTAGAGGGATTTCCAATGCCAAGTTATCCTTTTGGTTTCTGAGACCTAACTAATAGGAAAGTAAATGAATTCTTGCATTGTTGGAGGCAAACAGTGAAGTGTTTGCCAGTTTTTTTGTTCATTAAGAAAAATAGATATGATCATCTTAATTCCTTCCCTATAATATTCCCTTTCATAGGGAACTAACTGATCTGTGTTCTCTTCCACAATCAGGCTTTAAGCTGGCCACCTGCTCTATCTTCTGATCTGCTACAAGGATGCAATAAAACTGAGAACTGTTTCCTTAGCCAAAGTAAAATTTGCTTCTCTGACTCTGAAAACAAAGCGAGTTTGACTGTCTTTTCACTTGGGCATGAATTCTGCAGACTGCTGAGCAATTTGATCCTGATCCAGCAACGCGCAGTAGCAATGCTAGTAACACAATCACCATGAGCTGTGCTTCAGAGGTGCTCATGGGTGTGTTTTCCTGGGCCAGTACCAGAATAAAACCACAAATACCAGGAAGAGGAAAATCAAGATCACTCAGTCTCAGACTAATGTTCTGTCTGTAATATAAATTAGTTTAGAACACTGTTTTGGAAAAGGACTTACAAACTGTTAAATAATTTTGTAGAAGGGCCATATTGAATAACCAACATCCAATATAGATTTTTAGTAGCTGGACCTTTTAATGTACATTTGCACATTTGTAATGTACCAAATTTGAGCATTGACTGAGAGTGTGAGGAACTTAAGTGACATTACCTTCTGTCCAAACTGCCCAGCCATCACCAGCTGCCTTGAACAGTTCCTGCCTCCTAAAAGTCAGATTCTGCCTGTGGCTTGGCAGCTGAAAGGGAGTCATCAATCCCCAAGCCCCTCTGGTTCAGACAAAGCAACATGGCAGAAAGTAACAGCTTAGAAGCAACATTAACAATCTGCCAATTTTAAAACACAGTATTGTATGAACAGGAAGAAAAAAAATCTATTCACATGATTAAATAGAGCTTTCTGTTTTATTGGGCAAAACAATGTACTTCAGAAAGAAAAAAACTAAACAAGGATTTATTGATTTCAGAATCCATGGCCTGGGGTGAAAGTCATCCTCTGTGAAGAGCATTACACATGTTTTAATGGATTTTTCTGTGGAACTCTTAGTCAAGGATGGCTCGCTGAAAGAAGAAGGTCCAGGAAAGTCCCAACAGGTTTTTGACAAACTAGCAAATAAGATACTAGCCTCCTTTTCTCTTTCCCCAGCTTTCCTTTCCTTTAGTTGAAGGAAGCTATTCAGATTGATTTGACTGATTTTGGGGGTGCTTCCCTTCAGCACAATGCCTTCACTTCAGACAAGATAATGAACATCTCTTTAAGCAGTCGAATTACTGCACTTGCTCACAGGCAACCTAAGGCAAGGACTAAGCCAGGAGAGAATCCGAGGCAGGAGCTTCCTGGGCTCCTGAGATTGGGACACACTGGTCTACATAAATCTCTAGGAAGTAAAATCAAGGCAGCTCCAAGCCAAAGAGTCTTTCATAGGTATGTCCAACAGTCAGGAACAAAGTTCCTGTTTCCCTATCAGACTTCTAAGGAAATACCTCATAGGATGTATTTATTAGATGTCTCCAAATGTGCACTTCAGTCAGGCAAAGGACAGAGGTGTTGATAAAGCAGCTCTTAAAACCCAGCCTTTCCTTTGAGCTATGTGTGGTAGTTTCCCCCTGTGGTCACTACAAAAATCCGAACAATGCTGGAAAAGTGAGACCAGTGCTCTGGGTGTCACAGCCTTGCTTTGCTACTTCAGGCTGTGATATTGTTGAAGTTTGGTTGTTAAATTGGAAATGCTCCTATAATCACTAATGCAGAAAAGTTGTTTCTTTTTCATTAAGGGGTTACCACGACATTTGAAACCAAGAATTTTCATAGAGGCTTTCAGGAACCCAGCAATTCCTCTTTTCTTGAACAAAAGGCATTAATAAAGCTGTAGCTGTCAATAGAAAAGTAATCAAACTGTGTCAGCTCTCTGAAGACAATGCAGGTCTATTAAGATTGACTTACTCAGGCAGATGGACTGAGCTGATGCGTGGTCATTAGAGATTCTTAAAGGATCTTCGTCTCCAGGGATAGAGGACCATGGTATTTTTTCCAAATGTCCAGAAGAAGAATGAGTGAATTCAAAGGAATATATTCTCATTTAGGTCTGGACTGAACTCCCAACAGGGCCATGTCCTGAAGCTATAGAGGCCATGCCATTTGCACAACCGCAGGTTTTACTCTGATGCCCTGACCTTTGTGTATGTGCTAAATTCAAAAGCTTTCCACTACATCTGGCAGACAAAAAGAAGATGAAGAAACTTCATTTTCCCTTTCCTAACAAAACTGAGTATTTAGCATTCCACATAAATTAGAACCAGGAAATAGGGATCTTATCCGTTAATTAAATTTAAAATTCCAAATGTCTTTGAAAGGTTTTTCATCAGCCTGTTTTGAAGCAATAAGAAGCATAAGCATTTGAGCTAGTTCTTACCAGTATAAACAGCTATAACTGTACTAGTTCCAAGGAAGACACAACAATTTATACTATGAGATGAGGTCTAGAAATATGTAAGCCGTAGGTGTTCTAACTCCTATCAGTTCTTCTCCCAGCTTTGTTTTGTCCTGCTAAACTTTGCTCAGAAAATGACCTTGAGTACAACTGCTCCTTCTATTGTTAACCCTATGACCTTCTAAACTAACATCCTTTGCTCTTTCTAATTCAGAAGGTTTCTGGGGCTTATTAACTGAACAGGCCAAGTGACCGTTCCCAACAGAAACCAGAGTCCCTGACAAGGAGGTCATTGTTTTCCAGGCTTCCTCCCTAGTACTAGATCTGCAGATTTCGGACTGAAAAGGAATAATGCAGACATTCTTTGTCTAAACATTATCTGGAAAGCATCAAGATAACTCAAGCCACTTCCTCGCCAATTAAGATTAGAGGGGTCATCTCTAGGGACCTAAGTGATTACAGCCACAGTTTTCAAACTTGGATGATGAAATTGGTAGCAAACTATATCATGAGGTATCTAAATAAAAGAACCTCAGTCTTCAGAATTAATAAAAATTTGAACTAATGTCAGTCAAAAGAGAGGGTACTCAGCACCCCTGTGAATTGAATATTTTTACTTATGTCCCTCACTATATACTTAAATGAATAGCTGAAAGCAATCAAATTTGGAAAGTGTGAACAAATTTCTCAAAAGAAGATGCTGTCATTAGGTTTCTAAGTTTAGAGTTTAAGATCTATGAGATCTTTGTATAATACACCCTGGAAAACCAGAAATTCTGGTCTAGATACAGGGGCATACTACTATGGGCTTCAGTCCCTTAGGAACAGCAGGCCATGTTCGTGCAACCCATTAGTACAAATAAGTCATTTTCTACAGCATTTGTCTCACTTTTCCCAAGAGCCCCTCCCTCACAAGAGGCCACTAAAAAGCTAAGAATCTAAGAAATCAATTGTCTATGTTTTAAAATATCTTTGAACCTCTCTTATTTTAAAGGTGATGGCAGTAAGTGTACTGGTTCCCTAAGGAGGCTGCATTTTCTCCCAGCAGCACCACCTAGTGCAGAGCACGCTCCCTGTCACCGCGCCCACGGAGCTCCTCCATCTGTATCCCAGATGCATTCAGCCTTGAGCAGCTTCCTATGAGCATCTTCCATCAATAATGTTAACAGGAAAAACATGGGAGAAGGACATGTCAAGTAATTTCCAGACATCAACTCGCAAAGCAAGGCTAGGTGAAATACTACAGCTGAATTTCAGGAGGGTATTTTTAGAAAAGCCGACAAATAGAAAGTTCATTACATAGGTATGGTGTTAAAAGGGAATTGCTAAACTTTACACTTGGTTGTGCTGATGCAATCTCTTTACTTTTCAGAAGAGCTGACAGAAAAAAGGAGCACAGTGAAGCTGCAGGGACATGAAAATTTTTATTTTAATGTAATACTTGTTTATTTTGCAAAGAACAGCAACATCTCTCCATGCCAGAAACCTAAACAGCAATACCAAACCACACATTTTTAGAGCAAAAAGTTAAACACTTCCTTTGTACCATTAATTACTGTGGGTCACTGAATAAAGAGCACTCTCCTCATCTGAACTCAATTTCTGCCACCAGATTGTCAGATGGCTATGGCTTTCCAGCCATACAAGAGATTTTCCCTCTAGAAAAGACAAAAAGAAAGGCATTGTTTTTTATAACATTTAGAGTGTTTGCGACTGGGCGGATAGTTTATAAAAGCACAAATGTCATTACATGCATATTTTAAAGCAGTAGTCTACAACTAAAAAAAAATTTATTACTTCCATGTAAACAATCAGACCTAAATCATAAAAGGGCTGATGACCACAGACTACACTCATCTTTTTCAGCAGAGAAGTTGGACCAGATATAGCATTAAAAAGGCTCTCCCAAGATTAAAGTCCCCATTATGTCATATGCTATAGATTTAATTCTGTCTACACTTTTCCATTCATAAATAATGGCAAATGCTATTTTCTTGGTAGAAACAAATCACTGTCCATATCTGGGACTCAGGCTGTTAAATCTCTGCTAAAATGAAGGCTACAAGCCTAAGCAGAATCTCTGAAGAGAAATGGAGCCCGTATGTCACAACTTCAGATTATCACAGCTGGAAATGAAGAAATTGTGGTATATTGATTAATTTTGATTTTGCTTAATGAGCTATGACAGAAAGCCAGTAAGATGGATGCATCTTCCTTTCTGGAACAGAAGGGGTTCTGCTCATAATACCACTGACTTTGAATGGGGTCTCTCTAATGTTTTTTGGATTTGTTTCTGAAATTCCATGATCTACTGCCAGTAATGAAAAGACAGACAAACCAACTTAAAGAGTAATGGAGGCTACTTTCGTGAACAAAGAGATGTTCCAGTATCATAAGCAAGCTTACTGGGAGGGCTGTCTGTGACCTAAAACAGCAGGAAAAGTGAATAATATCAAGGCAATTAAACTGTATTCAAGAGCTTGTTGTGCTCCAGGAATCTGAACTCACTGTCTAGTAAGGACTTGATCCACTACAGATTTCAGTGGACTGTGGCATAGGTGGAGCACAGGTGCAGCACAGGTGGCAGAATGCCTAAGCAGCCTATGGGATACCAAATACTTCTGCTTACAAGTGCCACATACGGGAGCTGCACCTGCAAAGCAAGAAACTGAGGAACAGAAACCTTGATCAATGGAGGGAATAAGAAGTGGATAGGATTCAGCACCTTGTTTCAGTCACAATGGACTCACACTCTCCACACAGGGCACACAAGGCCAGATTGTGGCACCAGCTATAATTATCTTTGTCCACTGTTACACATGTGACAGGTTTGCTGGTCTACTCAAACAAAACAAACCTCCTGCGAAAGAACAACACCTTGCTGCTTATGATTTTGAGACGTCCCAGATCTAGAAGCAATATTTGGCTTTGGGATGTGGGCTAAGCACCCTGGACTTAATAGTGAAACACTTAACTCATTAGAACAATTATAGTAATGAAAAAAAATGTTACCATCCCTTTGAAGGTAAACAACGATAAACTCCTGACTTTCTGCTGTTAAATAGGATTTTCATTCTGATGATTTATTTCTTGCTTCAGAAAGACACTGAAGACACTGCCTGTAGCTGTGATTAGACAGACTATACTTTCTCAATGATCTCTAATGTGCTTCCCATATTTTTTAGACTAATGACTGTGACAGTGTAGTTTGCTGCTGGCTAAAGGTTTCAAATTCTGTTTTATCTGACAGTTGTAAAGGCTTGGTTGTACCATACTCACATGTAGTGAGGGGTATGAAACTGACTATATATAGTGTGCCCCACCACGAGTCACTTTGGGTAGGAAGAAACCCCACAAATACATGTAATGTATTAGTGGCTTGAGCCATTCTCTCCCACATCTGAAATGAACTCTGTCGCCAGTTCAGCCAGCACACTTTTCACGTGGAGTCCCCAACCTTGGAAAAGGGTAGACAAAACATAGGTGAAGCATTTGACCAGCCATTTTGTATGCTCCTGATGAGGGAACCAGTCTGTGGAGTCAGCTCCAAAATGTCATTCCTTCCTGTGGATGCTGTGACATTAATTATATATGACAAGAAAAGTAGGTGGGCCACCATGTTAAATACAAAACAGATTCACAATAACAATAAAAAGTGAGACAAGAGCAGGAAGGATAAGTGATACACTGAAAAGACAAACTGACAGCCGACTACCTATGTGGGATTTGAATTGAAGTTGTACCCAATCTATGCCTCCTGAAGCAAGAATTAAAAGCCCTCAGTACCTTGCAGGATCTGTACAACTTGATTTTTTTTTTTTTTT
>VZRQ01010890.1:1084125-1112232 GCA_013397975.1 Machaerirhynchus nigripectus
TTTTTTTTTTTTTTTTGGCACAGATCTTAGCTCTTCACAATAAACTCCTCAGTGAACTGGAAAACAAAGATCTACAACATGGTGTCCCAATTCTAAATGTATACCAAAAATGGAATGTAAATAGTACGTAAGGCCAGCTAGAGCTCATATAGCACTAATTAAGTGCATGACAGTCCTGCCTATTATATCTAGAAGCCTGTTTACTGCTGCTTGTCACAGCCCAGCAGCAGCACACCAGCAACCCTGGCTTCAGAATAGATTAAAACCTTTCATTTCCTGGCCTTGGGCACTGACAGCAAGAGAAAAGAGAAGGTCATTTACTCATGATACCACTGCTTGTTTTGGAGTAGCTGTGCTGGACTGACTCTTTGTGATCTCTAGACACCATGAATGTTGTAGTGGATGAGAGGATTAGGAGAGCACCGTGTGCTTTCCTAAGTAGAAAGATGATGGGAGTATTAGAAACATTTACTTCACAAAGCCATCAGGCGTACAAGCCAAACATTGAAACAGTTTTTAAGTTCTTGGCATCTCCCCCAGGGCTAATTGTTTCACTTGTGGGACAAAAAGAAATAATTGATATTTGGAACCTTATCAGAAGATTATGAAGAAAAATCACGTCCCTTAGTCTGCAACTTTAAAGAATGGTACTGTAGGAATCTAACGCTTTATTACTACCTGTATGAGTATTATGTTTACATAAAACTGGTACAATTTAGAGGTGCCACAAACGAAGAAAACAAATCATATCTGTCTGTGATTTTCTTGCAAATTCCTGTAAATGTAAAGAATTGGAGAGAAAACATTATTCTGATATTCTTTTCAACCTGTTTACTCTGTGAAAAGTAGGCTCCAGTAAATTCTGGTGTTTTGCTCAAATCATCTCTGGAGCCAGCTCTGCCCTGTAGGATTAACTTCAGTTTGGAGATAGAAGGGAAAATTTTAACCAGGGCTATGCATGTACACTATGGTCACCCACGAGCATGCAGTAGCAGTGTCACAGCATTTAGTTTTTCCACATCCCCTTTTAATCTTTATCAAATAAACAGTAGAGAGAAAAGCATTTTAAAAAATAAGAGAAGTGGTAATAAAACCACAGACTTGCAGGAGGACTCCCTGCAGCACCTACTTCAGTACTCATTGCTTTAAACTGATTTGGTTTTCTGCCAGCTATATCTCACCAGGGTGCCTATTTTCAGCAACAGCATGAAAGCAAACTCACACTTTTAAGTGAGATGCCAGAGTTGGATTGAGTAAGGAGAAAAAATTGGAAATTAAATTTTAAAACTCCTTGTTATATCCCCATCTTCACATGAAAGTACAATGTCAGAATAAGCCTCTGGGTCAGGCAAAAATAGAAAATAAAGATGAGACTACTGCACTTCACACTTGTAGAGGAACCCCTGTGGCATCAAGCTCTGCATGAGGAATGTGGCAGAATCACAGACTTTCACTGCAGATGCTAATATGAGCTGCTGTTTTGGGAAATCATTATTTTTCTACCACTTGGATCAGTTCTATGAAGATTAACTCACACCAGAATGGATACCACTATACTGATATCTAAGAACTTCATCTGACAAAAAAAACCAAATTTATGTCTTTCACTTACATACACTTTTATAAACAGCACCTCGTCTCCATTTCTCCCTAATACACAGAACAGTGCAAGATAGAATAATAAAGCTTTATCTATAAGGCTGATTTATGTCCCTCACTGGAGATAATAAAAAATCATCTGAATGCAATCCTGTACAATATCCTCTAGAATGACCCTGCTTGAGCAGAGAAGTTGGACCAGATAACCCACTGTAGTGCCTTCTAACCTTAGTTATTCTGTGATCTGGTGACTTCATTGTTACACAAGCTTTTAGGAAAAGGCACTGTTTTATCTGGCACATTATGAAAATTCAGCTATTTGTTATCACTTCCATTAAATGTATGTCACATTCATTCACAAAGAGTATTTTCCAAAAAGCTTAGAAAGACACTTTGATATGAATGCACTCCTAACGCAATTGAAAACGGAGGAATCTACTCAAAGGGAAAAGATAAGGAAAAGCAGAAAAGTACTTATTTGTGCTACTTTCAGAATTTTAGATATATTTTTTTACATCAGAGTCTACATAAAACATTGTTTTTCACCCTGCAAAATTTTAAAACCAAACTATATTAATCTCCAAGGTTTTAGTTATTATCCACTTCAAAGCAGTCAGTGCTAACTTTCTGATAAAGCATAATACACACAGAGAAAGACCTTGACACACTACACAAACAGACAAACCAGAAACGTATTATTCTTCATCATGGCAATGAATCTCAACTGCTGTTCTAGGAAAGTCTGAATCTTGGACTTAAAAGGAGCTGTTTTGTTCACTGAAACTGTTAAATCCAATCATCTTTCCGTGACTCCACGATTCTCTGTGGCCGCAAGAGCTATTTCTAGTTTATTTAATGATATTTAATTAAGTTTCCATTAATGCTCATTCTAAAACAGTTTCATCATTACCAAGAATGACTGCTATTAACTGCAAAGAGGGTAGCCCTGGGCACTAAAAGATCAAAGAGTAATAAATCAGCTTATTGGTTGAGCAAGGCACTTTTAAATCTGTCTATAACTGTCTCTGAAAACTTTCTAAACTTGCTAATGGTGCAGTAGTATAGTTCTGATTTCATTTGAGTTTATTTAATTATGCTAATTACTCACAGTTTTCTTACCCTGGTTGTTACAAACCATGAGCTGATGGATGTTACAACAGTCAGGGCATTCATGCACAGACATCTATTTACTTCATTTCTAATGCATGCTAACACGATGATACATCTGTTCTTGTTACTTGACTGTTTCAAAGGATACTGATTTTGACATCGATCCAATTATTTCATCTGGAGATTATTTATTACATAATAATAATTCAGAACAGATCTTCTGAGCCTACAGACTCAGGCTGGGCTGTCTGCAATCTCTCAAGTGTACCCAGTGAAACCAAAGAGGCTGCTCGCGGAGCAATATACTGCTGCATATGAAAAAGAGAAGCACACTCCAGCCCATTGTTACAAGATTACTGCAGAACCCACTGTACTGAGTGCCAGATGATAAAAGGGCCAGGATTTGTAGCTATGAATAATCTTGAGAGTGAAGACAAGTAGCTTATGCTTAGCAAGATATAGTTACAAAAACAAGTGAGTCTGTGCAGATGAGTCAGAATTGTGATGGCAGAATTGTAATAGAACAATCCAAATCATCAAGACAAAGAAAAAAATATTACAGCAGCAGAGACTCAAGTCCCAGGATGAAAGTTTAGCCCCGTGGCTGTCATTATCATAGAGATTTTATGAGGAAGAACTCTAAAGGCTTCAGAGATGGGCAGATAAAAACACAGGAAAGAGGCAAGTCAAAAGTGAATTCCAAGGCTGAGAAACAGACCTGAGAAATACTCTGAATTACTATGTTTTCCTCAGTGACTGGGAAAGACATAGGGGAGATAATGAGCTCTTTTTGGCTACCTTGAACTTCCGCTAGTTGTGAGGCCTTAATGAAAAAAGGCAGAAACAAGTACAGTGATTCCAATTGAAATTATATGGGAAAATTACATTACTCAGAGACGTGTAAGAGAAGAGATTTACTTCAACAAACATGCTTTGATAATTACAAGCTGTTACTAATTTTACACTCATTTTACAAGGTCACTTCTACCTACAAATACAACTGAACAACTAGAGCTACACACAGGTTGTATTTCCTTTGAAATCATGGGGAATCAGAAACATCAAAGGGACATTCACCTTCACAGAAATCTCCTGAAGAAATCTGCAGTCACCTGGTAGAGTGGGGCCCTTGGATTCATTCTGAATCCTCAAGTTTGTTCTTCCTTCTCTTTTTCAGATCTGTTTAGAGTTCTCTTTTCTGCAATGCTTATTGTCTTGTGGTACAGACTTTATTTACACTCCACACGAATCCTTTATCACGTAGAGGCCTCACATAGGATACAAAGGGACGCCAGTTCCACATTCCTGGACCTCTCATATTGGTGTTTTTAATTATAATAATTTTGCAAGAAAATATACACCTAAACCACAAGTACTGTGCCTACAGCAATAATTTTTCTGAGCATGTGTGTTCGCCTTGAATGCACTGCAATGACGGGATAAAACATGTCTGATCAGAATTCAGTACATGGTGTATGTTTCAGAACACAGGTCATGGAGATCGGTTTCATCAGAGATGAAAACAAAATATATCCACTCTAAAAAGGAAAGGTTATAGCTGTTCATGCGAGGAGTTTACCATGATACAAAAAAAAAAAATTGTTGTCTTGACTGGATTGCATTAGGGCAGAACTCTCCAGCAAACACTGGGATTTCTCATCTTTTGTAAGTAATTACCTGAAAGAGTAGAAGGGGATGAAGGAAACTCTGGAAAAGGGGTAAACGTTCCCCAGCACCACATATGCAGCACCATCAGTTCATGGAGAACAAGAAGCAGCAATATCATGGGTAGCAGAGAGCATCCCCTCTGCCTTTCCCTCCAGCCTTCCTCTCCACCACAAAATGTGGTGAAGTTCTGGTTCCCTGGAGGCCAGTATCTGCCCATACTGCCCAGTTTGTCTCCTCTTGCCTCAGCAAAGAGGTTTACATGGTTTGCACTAGCTGGATTTCACCACAGAGAAGCAGGTAAAGAAAGAAGCAGTAGACAGGCATGTTTCCTCTCTTCTTGCACAATGCGGCAGTCTGAGAAAGTTCCGATCAGCCTGACAGGATGGCCATTTCCACACTAACTCGCTGTGTATCTCAGATTTCCCTGATTGTTTTCCTGTTTGCTTATGGACTGCCTCCCAGATCTGCTTCACCAATTGAAACATAGTCCCATCAGGTTTTCAGCAGTTTGCTGAAAAGTCAGTCAATGAAGAGCCTGGAAGGACTCGAAACTCTGTTTTCCAATAGATTAAATTCCTTCGAGGCCAGAGCCTTCCTTTGCTGCCTCACACCTCCCTCTTGAAAACATTGAAACATTTGGGGAACTGTCACACTGGATTTTGTTACCGTACTCTAATGCAAGGAGACTGGAAAGTGACCCAATTCATACAAAAAGAAAAAAAACCCAACAGACCAGCAATAACAAAATGAATTTGTGCAGACAGCAATGCAGAGATGGCAAAGCAAAGGGGATTGTGTTTACTTAGCAAGCTGATATTTTCTTGAAGGAGCTAGACTGTAATTCCTCACAGGCAAGCCCACTCTGATAAAAACTGAGTTTTGTCCACTTGCATTTGGCAGAAATCTAGCTCTCAAATTCAAGATGAGCATTACTCAAGGCAATCAAAAACCCTTTTGCTTTTATTCAGTCTCTCTAAGGTAAAACTGTCCACCGAGACCCATGATGTACAGTGTGCATGTCTTTAAATCAGCACCTTATCAGCAGTTACTATAATATATTTATTTCTATTAGCACATGTAATAAACCCAAGAACTTCCCATCTCTGGAAAAGAGGCTGTTCTTGCTGTGATTTGCACAGAAGAGAAGGTGAACACACAATGCAACATAACTGGCCACAGCTGCCCTCACACTGGGGATAAACAGCCAGCCAGGTTTACCACTCTTCCACACACAGGCTCAGGAGGATGAGTAGCTTCTAGCTGTGCAGGGCTTAGGGCTCCAAAGGGTATCAGATTCCAGCTCACATTACTGAGTGTTCCTTAGCTTTTGTGCATTCCTCTCCCAGAAGAGGCCTTTTCCTGGGCCTTGCTTGGTTTCTCAGAAGAAAAAACCTGGCAGGAAGCAGCATATAGGAACAAGAGACAACTGGTCCTTCATACTTACACTAGAAATCTGTAATTTGTTTTTTCTTCACATTGTAAATTATTCCAATTCTAAACACGTGCTGGAAAAGCTGCTTTTCAAAATCTAAAACTGCTGCAAAGGATCATGTGCCAATATTTAGACCACCGGCTGTGAAGCTGAATTTCCCATTTTCTCTTCTGATGTTTGATAGAGCACCTTTTATATTGAAAAGTGACTCTTCTCAGAGAGGGCCCCATAGCCCACACATATTTTATCAAAATGTATGAAGACTCTACTAGGAGCAATCTCATCTCAGGAACTGACAAATCTGACCTAGGCAAAACATCAGTCTAAAGTATCTCTTTAAAACTGATTCTTCCTGATTTGGGCAACAATCTTCACTGAGACAATCCTCACCGAGGAGATGGAGAAGGCTTTTATTACCTTTGTCTCCTAATTAAGACTGAGAACCAGCAAAATACTTAAGCATCATGATTCCAAGTATGTGTATTACAATGCTAAAACACTTAGTGTATGCTTAAATACTGTGCTGGATCAGGACTTGAGCACACTTGTGTGTACCCAATTTAGCAGTGCAAAAGAACCAGACAAACCCCTCCACCTTCTGAGCACTCTTATAAAATCTCTGTTTATAATGTCAGTCCAGACAGGACTACTTGCTGTCCCTTCTCTTATCCAATACTGATCTACTGGGCCAAAACTCTAGTTCTCTGCTTTCTAAGACTGTGTTTGTGCTGTCTGTTTGCACCAGACTAGTGAATGCTGTGCTGGCCAACACTCACATATTTTTACTATCACCTTGCTTGGTGTCCAAAGCCCTATGATACAGCTTTTCCTGTTAAACTGCCAGTTAGGGACTTGTACCACTCCCATACACTCCATCTGTGATCACTGCATGTCACAGGAGCATCCAGTGGTGGCGCTCAAATTGAAAATATCCCAGTTATTTTTATGACTATAGCACTTCAAACAATAACCTGCTAAATCTCTGCCATTAAACAACATGATAACTAAGACTAATAAATGAGAGGTAGTGACTGCCCTTCATGGAATCTGGTGCTGCCTTGCAAGGGCCTAAAAGATCACTCTCTTCCTGACCTCAGAAGTTTAGGGGTCAGTGACTCATTGTTTTCATGCAGGATCAGCTCTGGCCTAGGTGTCATTACAGAGACGTGCATGACTTCCCTCCATTAGGCAGCATCAAGAGCTGTAGCTAAGTGGGTCACAGATGCGAATAGAGCTCAGTGCAGCTGCTTGAACTCGTTGTTCTCTTTCAGCTGAGCACAGAAAGCACTGACTCCCGTGCACTGCAAAAGCCACTTCACAAGCACTTGTCAGACATCAGACGATGAACACATTTAGGAGTTCCTCACCCTTAGTACCTCTGAATCTACCCTCAAGGGCCAAGACACCACAGGGAAAATTGCACTCTCAGCATTTTCAATGCATCAATCTCTGCAAGCAAACCTTCCCTCAGGAGTTTCCCAACTTGGTTTTTGAGAATTTGCACTTCAGTTTGGAACGGACACTTGCATTTTAGATACCATTCCAAACCACAAAACCTAAAAAATCAAAAAGCACAGGGTTCCAGGTGTCACTCCATAAATTAACTCAAATGGCAAAAGTGTCAAAGGAAAGGTTTTCTTGCCACAGAAAACACAAAGAACTGAAGATTTCCTGGTACCACAGCATCCGAATTCCAGTATAGTGTTATGTGATCTCAGCAACAATCCTCCAGTCACAGCAATTGATCTGAAGTTCACTGAAAAAAGGAGTTGTTTTTCCTCTCTCTTCTTTTTTTTTTGGTTCTATGTCAGACTTAGAAAGCTCGAAACCCAGAAGACAATTACCTTACATACAAAATCTCTTATTTCCTCATGCCGTGCTTCTGCTGATGTCAGTAACACATCACTAAACATTGGTGGACCAAAGCAGTCAAACAATCACCTCATTACACATCTGAATTTTTTTTCATTTTATGAAACACCCATCACTGATACAATGTCAAATGTGAATGAAGTACTTATGATGGGAACTCACAAAAGTGTCCAGCATTTTATATGAGGTATTTATGGAACTGATTCAGTAGAGACTTGAACATGTGTTCAGGACCTAGTAAAATCTATGAGACATGAACACATGGTCTTGCTGTGCAGAAATAGGATGTTGAATCACCACTGTAAAATGGGCTTTCACAGCCAGCAACGACACAGTGATTTAACCAACTTGTATGGTTTGAGTCAAGCATCCCATCCAGAGGTAGCTGAACATAATGTTTTATGATGTGCCATGGTTAGTCCTCCTCCCTCTGACTTCCATGGGAGCCAGCGCTTGCAGAGCACCGGCATTTATCCTCCAGCACAACTCCTCTGTGTAAGGTTAATACCGTCAACTTGATTCACAGAGGTTTGTGAGCCAGACAGGCAAACTGAAGAAGAAAAAGCCTCTCTCACAAGGAGACAAGAACACGAAAGAGGTTGCCCAGCAAAGTCATCAAAGCAAACAGCATGAATGAGACAGTGTTGATGAAGACAGAAGTGGCATTGAAGGCTGCAATAACAAAGCAGGGCAGTGACATGAAGATAAATGGCAAAGTAATTGTCTGCTTGAGCCAAGTCTATCCATACAGTCTGTCTGCCAGCAACCCATGCACATGGACACCAGGCACTGAAGAACCAAGTACCTATTTATGTAAATATATTCCAAATGGTGACACAAAAATACATAGGAACAAACACTTTGTAAACACAACTAGAAGTTTTTGAGAGTATCTGAGCTAATTATTATGAGCATTCTTTGCATCTACTGCCAATGAACGAATGGTTTTCTTCCTGGGTTTTCTTACTAATTATTCTAAAATGCCAGAGTTCTGTCCTCTACATTTGATCTTCTAAAAGTTTTTCATATAAAAAAGACTCTTGATGTTACAATGATGCCACATTGCCAGGCCAGTTTTTGCAGCTAAGTGGATTATCAATTTATGAAGAGAGTCCCAAAGAAGAACAAAATTAATAATATTTTACAGTAGAGCAAATAACATATCCAGAGACTGGATCTGCAGTGCCTTCATTGCATCCTTGGCGAATTATAAATACCTTGGTCAGGCAGAGAATGTCTCAGAGCAGATGAAGGAAAACCCCTTCCCTCCTCTCTGTCTCCCAGTTCAGCAACCTATTCCAGCCTTTGTCTGTATGGATCAGAAAAAGGAAAAAAAAGGTGCTTTCTCTTGTCTTCTTTACTACCACTCATCATAACCTCACATGCCCCAGATGCACGTAGAGCCAGCATTCTTGGTAAAGGGCAGGGGACCCCCGATGCCTTCCTCCTCCTGCTTTGTGAGAACAGCATCTCACTTTACACAGGCAGTGACTGCAGACATTCACTGGCACTTGAGGACTGAACAGCACTTGGCTGAGGGTTGGCACAGAAGAGCCTTCCATTACACATTATGTATGGATACCAAAATAAAAAGAACACAATCAGGCTTAAAAGAGCGCCTTAGAATATGTGGTCAGTTCTTAGTTGCTCACAACTAAACAGACAATTATTAACTGACAGCCCAAAGTGTTTTCCTAGAGCTCAGGTAGTTCAGTTTTGGTGCATAAGGTCACCAGGTCATCCCCAGCTGTCATGTATATCTGAAGCCACAATAGCAAGGGACATACATTAATTTTGGTAAAACATGTGAAATTCATCATCCTGGAGAGAAAAGTTTTACTGCTAGACTTGAAGTATGGGTTGAAACTTTGTGCTTTCTATAAGTCAGTCCCAACTATATGCATGATTATTTAAAGGGCCTTATTTCAATCCTGACAAATGAGCACCAGATGTTTCTTTTATTGTAGTTGCATTCTATATGGTCATTCAACATTTTAGGCTCATATTATGGTCTGAGAAACTCTCTCTGATCCACCTCTTAGTCCTTAAAAAAAAGAAAGCTTTGAGAGAGAATAAAATAAAGAATAAAATATGATAATTCTGATTAAGTAAATAAATGAAGGAAGAACTGAGGTCTTTTCACAGAGAGAAAGAGAAGATAGGTAAAAAACACCGTCTAGGTTCAGTTATTATCAAGCACAGACCAATTGTTAGAAAATCTCTCACAAAGAAAAATGACTTTTGCCCTTTTTTTGGTTTATTTGATTATTCCTTTCAAAACAACTGTGCTCTGAAAAGTTCTCTTTGACCTATACATGCCATAAGCAGGAGGTTAAAAGGCCTGTAATTATATCTAACCATTCTGGCTTCTCTGCAGGTGACACTGGGGATGAGGCTCCTTCCATGGGGAAGCGAGTCTAGCTTTTAGCATTTATTTGTTTAATTAACTGTTTTATTTTCTTCTTTTCTTCCTAGAAGCAGCTGCTCATTCATTCTAATCTCACTGCCCACCTTATCCATTCCAAATGAACCTGATCCATTCTGAAGGAAAGTACTCTCCAAGTTTTCCCCTGACTAGAACCCCACCAGCACACCTCGGGCTGGAACTGCCTAGTGCCAGCCAGAGAAAGATTTGCTCCTGCAAGTGCTAAGTATTATTTTCATTCCTGTTAGGCCAAGTCTCTGGCAGTTTTGATTTTCTTTTCCATTTTTGTCTGTCCCAAGTACTTCTCCTTGCTTGCTGAATGAATACATTGAAATACTTCCTTTCTTGTTTGCAAGACAATTTAGTATTTAAGTGTAAACTTAAAACAGTGTCAGTGTGTAGAGCACACACTGAACTAGAGCACATACCAAGAGGCTGAGAAACGGGTTCCATTCCTCGATCTACCACTGACTAAATTCGTCACCTTGCTTCAGATTTCACCCATCTGTGAGATGGGATAATGATCCTTCCTTAACTCATAGGGCAAGAATGTCATTAATATTTGGACTTGGTTTCAGATTCTTGAAGAAGCGATTTTCCATTATATCATTTCCCTGTTTTGGCCAGCCCTTGGGCTGCGGATGTGACTGTAGTTCCAATTCTGTATCATATAAAGTGTGAGGACTGGGTTTGGTGCCATCACTTGCAACATGCAGTGCCTTTACAATGGATGTTTTTGGAAATAAGACAGGAGCTTTTTTAAAGCAAAGCTTTGATTTGAAACTCTTCGAACTTCAGGAAGGTTTGTACTCAACACCAGATCCCAATTCAGCTGCTTGGAACCATCAAAGAGAAACTTATCAGTGAAAAAGCGTATGAAGTTGCAAGAAAAGGGAAGAAAGGGGACAGTAGATGACAAAGATATAACAAAGAAATAAGTGAGCAGAGGAAAACCAACAAAAGCTGAAAGTTCATCAAATCTGCATGCAAGGAACTGGAGTTGTTTCAAAAGTGGAACTGAGGACTGTATTAGGATTTGATTTTCTGTGGCTGTCTTTTGCCTCAACTGCCCCAATGCTAATGCACTACAATGCTGACACATGCTATACAAGAAGGTGTAGGTACTCTGAGTGACTTGATGGAGTAGACAGAGATCTGAAATGAATGAGCAAACGCTGCAAATGCCATTTCAATTCCCCCCCAGGAACACAGTCCCTTAATGATTTCCTAGAGACACAGTAAGCAACATAAGCAGAGGATTCTTTGCTCCTGTCACAACTGTTCAGAGTCCCCGGACACAGAAGGATGTGAAATGACCAATTTTTCATTACGAATGCCAGCCTCCTGGAAAGAGGACAGAGATGCCCTTGCTGCTGCTGCCCCACAACGGGCAGATGGTATACACACACACACATATATATATACATATATATGCAAATCTGCACACAGGCTCCATGCTCTGCCACAAGCTGCCCTTTGTTTCTGCAGCACCTGTGGGTGACTGATCCTACACTGAGCCCTAAGATGGAAAAACAAACCCAAAATTGATGGATCAGTTCTGAAAGGAGCCTGGAATTCAATCCAGCTCTCTGCAGGTACAGTTGTATTACACAGTCCCTTTTCTAAACTGTCGTGGCCTGACATTAGTAACCACAAAAATACATATTCCTGTATTATCCACTTTGGCAAACACTACCACATAACTTAAGTACCATTCTCATCTTCCTCAAACCCACTAGCAAATGAATTACTTAGTGTGGAGCAGGGAGAGAAGTTGACATGCCTGGCATTGAATGCTGCAATGTTCATGTACCTGCAGAGCTGGAGCTCCCAGTTAATTATCTAGCCTTCTTGTTTTATGGAGGTTCATGTGTCTTTGAGATCTTAATGAATCAAGGCTTACCTGGCATTTGTCTTGTGAGTGAGGCTGGTGTTGAACTGTGAATGCTGATCCGAACTGGGATTGCAGTAACAGGCCACAATGGAACTCAGCCTGTGTTTTTAAATTGTCTTTCTCAATGTGTTCTCTGCAAATGAACTTTGGGCTGGGAAGTGTCTTTTGCTATGTTTATGTGGCATCCAAAGTCTTGACCTAATTCACTTCTATGTGTAAGCACAATATGAGGGTGACCATAATGGTTTTTAATACATCAGGTTTCTTCCCTGTAACATTGTTTTTAAAACTGTCATTTGAACCCAGAGACACTCCTAATTGCTGTCATTAGGGCTGAAATATCCATACAGACACAGTGCTCCAGAGCAAGGAGAGACATACAGAAACCTGCTCTCAGTTACTGTTCCACGGAGTCAATTTATCTGTACATCAAACATGTGGCACACTTTGCTTCAGATTATCCTCTTGATGCACCAAAGCAGCATCTAATCAGCTTTCACTCTAACAAATACAGATTTGTGTCATAAGTGATGTAGGAAATAACCCACAATCTCACTCTGCACTCTCACGGGAGAACAGTAACAATCTTTTGCCAAAAAGGCCTAAGGTGTTCAGTGTACAGAGTAACTACCAGTGCACAGAGAGAACTTTGCATGATATGAAACCTCTGGAGGGATTAGAAACACTTTGTCTGTCAAAGATTATGTTACAGTACTGCAGTACTCCATAAAGAACTGCAGAACCAAGCTTGCTATTTCAACATAAGGTGAAACTATTACATTTGAAGTGCAAATTTAAATGGAAGAATACCTACAAGAATCCTGGCAAGAAATAGAAATAGAATAACTTTTACTTGTGGAAAATGTTTACCATTGCGTCATTACTAACGAGAAAATGAGGATTTCTGAAATTCAAGACGTTAAAGCCATATGCCTTAAAAACTTCTCAAAGCTCAACCTAATCAGAGAACTAAGGATTCTGTAATTATATGTAAAAGTCTGTAATTATGTGTAAGAGTCTTACCCAGATTTTCATTCTTGACTGCAGAACTGTGTTAAGACACATTCAGAATTCCTGTTTTGGTTGTTACTCTGCTTACTCAGACAAGTTCTATTGATCTCAAAGAGCTTTGTGTACACATAAAAACTGATTAAGAGCTGTGAAAGACCACTGATCCTTTGTCTTTAATTTTAAGCCTCAGGGAATCTGATTTATTCTCCTGAACTTTAATTCTGACATTTTTTCCACATCTAACTAAAGCAGAGGCAGCAACTTGAAAAAAATTCAGCTTCCAAAACAAAAGGCATACCTTTTTTTTCTGGTCTGACACAGATGATTAGTAGGGAATCTTCCTTTCTGGAGCACAAAGAGTGGCTGAGGGACCTGTGGGGGCTCAGCCTGGAGAAGGCTCAGGGGGAACCTTCTCACTCTCTGTAACTCCCTGGCAGGAGGGTGTAGCCAGGTGGGGATGAGGCTCTTCTCCCAGGAAACAAGTGACAGGACCAGAGGAAACAACCTCAAGTTGCGTCAAGGAAGGCTCAGGCTGGACATCAGGAAGAATTTCTTCACAGAAGGGGTGGTCAGGCATTGAAACAAGGTGCCCAGGGAGGTCGTGGTGTCACCATCCCTGAAGTGCTCAAGAAATGACCGGATGTGGCACTTTGTGCTCTAGCTTAGTTGACAAGGCGGTCAACTAAGGTTGGACTTGATGATATTGGAGGTCCTTTTCAACCTTGATGATTCTGTGATTCTGTGAAGTTAAAGTCTTCTGTGCCGTGGTGAGAGCCCTGGGCAGTGCTGCAGCCCCAGGAGCGTGGGGTCGGTCCGTGCTGTGCTCAGCCTGCCCCTTGCCTCTTCCACACCTCAGACAACAGGCAGCCAGCTCAGCCTTCCGTCAGGAGCTTCCTACCCGGCTGGGCCGGCGGACTTGAACGCACCCCTCAGTCCTTGGTGTGTCCCTCAGCTTACACCATCACTGCCATGGCAGCACCGCGGGGCACCACTGGCACTGATATCACACAGCTAAGATGCTGAGGGCTTCTGACAGCGGCGGCGGCGGCCCCGCGCCCGGGGTCCTGTGGGTGAGCGGGACGGATGGATGAGACGCGGCCATGAAGATGTGAGCTGAGGGACACAACTGCGGGACGCGGGGCCGGGGACCCAGCCCTGCTGTCCCTGAGGGCGCTGAGGGCCAGGACGCGAGGCCGGGGCGTTCAGCCCTGCTGTCCCTGAGGGCGCTGAGGGTCAGGACGCGGGGCCGGGGACCCAGCCCTGCTGTCCCTGAGGGCGCTGAGGGCCAGGACGCGAGGCCGGGGCGTTCAGCCCTGCTGTCCCTGAGGGCGCTGAGGGTCAGGACGCGGGGCCGGGGACCCAGCCCTGCTGTCCCTGAGGGCGCTGAGGGCCAGGACGCGAGGCCGGGGGGTTCAGCCCCGCTGTCCCTGAGGGCGCTGAGGGCGCGCGGCGTTCCCGCCGGCGGGATGTGTCCGCCTGGGCCTCCTGGCCACAGGGCGGCGGTAAAGGGCGCGGGCGCCGGCGGGCACTGAGGAGTGGCGCTCTCGGTGGTCAGTGAGGTCATCAAGGCGCGACGGCGGCAGGAGCTGTGTCCGGCTCCTTCCAGAGCGCTCCCGTCGGGATCATTTTCAGAAAGACATGACCACACAGGTAATTAAAAACACAGCGTCAGCTAGGCTAACCGCTGGCTTGAGGTATATATATGTGTATACAAATATATATAGGCTGCTGAGGTGTAATATTAATTATTTTTTCTTTCTAGTACGGTATTCTCTTCAAGCAAGAGCAAGGTGAGCAAACGCTAACGGGTATTGAGCAATGTTTGTGTTCTCGGATGATGTAAAGTTGATAATGGCAGGTATCCGTGTGAGGAGATCTAGTTATGTTTATATTAGCATATCTCTGAGTAACTTAGAGGTAGCTGTGCTGCTTTTTCAGCAGTGACGTTGGTCACACAACACACTGCGTGTTTTGGAACAAAGAAAACAGTGACAAGGCTCTCAGAGCACTCAGTATACCTGAGTCTATTGCCAACATTGCAGTTAGCCATTTCAGCATTACCAAAATTGATTGTGGTCTTCTGTCAGAAGAAAATAATTAATTTCTCTGCTTATATTCTCTTTTAGCTCACGATGATGCCATTTGGTCAGTTGCCTGGGGAAAAAACAAAAATGATGGTTCTGAAACAGTGATCTCTGGTTCTTTGGATGATCTGGTGAAGGTCTGGAAGTGGTAAGTGCTCCATGTTAAACTTTTTCAGGCGTTGGAAGTAGTCAGTGTGGAGCAGTCTTGAATTTCCACAATCTGCAGGGATGTTAGGAGTTACTTCACAGAAGGGGTAGCCTGGCACACAGAGCTGCTTCTTTGAGGAAGCTTATCTCCAGTGCTGTGTGCTTTCTCTTGGAGTGGTGGCATTCTGGTGTGGTTTCATTTCCAAAGAATGAGAATCTCTTTGAAAATACATGTCAGAGACTACTCGATGTATTTTTAAACCAAAGAATGAGAAATGCATCTTTTGATGAGACAATGCCCTTGGGGATGTGTACTGTGAAAGCAGTAATCGGAATAGTGGAAAAGAGGAAATGACATCCTCCTTTTTTATTGAAAAAAATCCTCCTTTTTTATTGAAAAAAATCTTACGGAAGTGTGCTTTTGCAAAGAAGTTATTTTGTCTCTTAGGCAGAGCAGTGTGAAGGATGTGCATCACCTCAGTGACAGGTTTACCTTGGCTGTGTGGTGACTGTGAAAGTGTCGATCATGGCACTTTGTGCTGAGCTCACAGGTGAGCATCACCTCTGTGAGCACCCACAGACTGGTGTGTGATGGACATTTTTTGTTGGGATGAAGTACCTGCTTTGCAGGAATATGGTAAATTATTGATTTGTCAGTTCTTTGAGCACAGAGAGTTTGTGTGTAGCCCTTCACATTTCAAGGGTGGACTTGGATTGCCTTGTGTTGATCAAGTGGAGGAATGTGGATTGTTTGTTTTGTGTGAGGCTGGGGATCTGTTCAGTACCCCCAGCTGTTCCTAACGAGGCTTTTCTTTCCCTTGCACCAAAGGAACGATGAAAAGCTGGATCTGCAGTGGACTTTGGAGGGTCACCAGCTGGGGGTGGTGTCTGTGGACATCAGCCACACGGGTGCCATTGCAGCATCCAGCTCCCTGGATGCCCACATTCGCCTCTGGGATTTAGAGACTGGCAAACAGATCAAGTCCATAGATGCTGGTCCTGGTAAGATACCAGTGCTGAGCTGGCTCTGCATGAGAACAGTGCTGACTCTTCCTGGCAAATACTGAACAGTGGGGGATTGGGGTCTATGAGGGGATTAAGGCATTTGGGGGGTTTAATCTTTCTCTATTTGCAGAAATCATAGTGGTTTTACAAACTCAAAGCAGCATCAGACAATTTTACATTTATTTTTACACACTACTTGTGCTTTCTCAGGTACACATAGATTGGCTTTTTGCTGTATGCATAAAGCAGAGTGGAAACCAGCTTGCTCTTACACATGTATTGATAAAAGGGTATTTGGAAGAAAGAATTCAAGTGCTTATTCAGATTGGTTTACAAAGAAACTCTGAACATTCTTCGTAACACTGCAATGAGTTTGAGCCATGCATGTGGTCCTTTTTTATGCAGCACATCCAATGCTGAGTGAGCAAGTCAAAACAGTTATCAACGTTAATGATGCTAATTTTCTCCAAGCTGGAATTCAGGGCCTAAGGTCTTATTCCAAGTATTTAATGAGTCCACTGGAAGTCACAAATTTAAGAACAGTCTTGCAGTGTTTTAGGCAATTAACATTTAGGTTATAGAAAAAAAACCTGTGGATTACATTGTGCCCGATAAATACATTGCACTGCTATAAAAAACAGTGTGTTTTTCCTTTCAGTTGCAGGAATGTAATCTGTGTTATGTTTGTATATTTGCGTTTCTCCTGCATCTTCTGTGCTTTGCTACATACTAGTGTTGCTTTTTTCAGCAGTTGCAATCTTTTGGTGCTAGGAGAAAAGTAAGAATTTAGACTTAACTGATGCAGTCTTAAATTCTGGATTTATTGTTACAGGAGGGTCTCATAAGATCAAGGTCTTACTAGAAAATGTAATCTTCTACTAAATGTAAGCAAATGGCTCAAGATATGCTCCATTAATTACATAGAAGGGGTAACTTGATAAGCTTGTACACTCTTAGAGGGTTAAATGTCTAAACAGATGCATACAGAACCGACACCGTTGAATAAGAACTAGAAACAGGATCCAGCTAACTGGTTTTTTCTTTTTAATACAGTTGATGCTTGGTCCCTGGCTTTTTCACCTGATTCCCAGTACCTTGCAACAGGAAGTCATGTGGGGAAAGTAAATATTTTTGGTGTTGAAACTGGAAAGAAGGAATATTCTCTGGACACCAGAGGAAAGTTCATCCTTAGCATTGCATATGTAAGAAGCACAATTGATAATTTCTTATGCGAAATTGCTACTGCTGTAATATGTTGTAAATAGGTATTTTTGTTTTCATCTATCAGCTTATCTCTACGTTAATACTAAGTGACAGCCATAGGTCCCAGTACAACCTGTGTTACATTTTCCCCGTGCATATCTGGAAAACAAATTTTAATCTTGCTTATAATCTTCAGGACTTTTGGAGCCCAGGTATCTTGCATAGATTGTTATTTGTGAAAAGTTGCCAAGGGAATGTCAGGGGTTACACAGCATAAATGCACAGGGATATTGAATCACACTTTTTGTGATTTGTTACAGAGTCCAGATGGAAAATACTTGGCCAGTGGAGCAATAGATGGCATTATCAATATTTTTGATATTGCAACGGGAAAACTTCTGCATACGCTAGAAGGTATGGTTTGGTTATTTGCAATACCCAAATTCCGGCTTCATTTCTGACAAAATTAAAGGATATAATGCAAGTCAGAATAAGCTACAACATTAGTGAGTTGACATTTTGGTACATTAGACAGTATTTATTTATTTACTGTGCTCTAACCTAAACCGCTAAAAATATTAGAGGCAAACTGTAAACTCAGGCTTCCATCATAAATGCCTTTTTTCAAAAGATACAGTCAGTAATGCTTAGCTAAATTCTTAACTTGTTGTTCCATGTATTGCAGAAAAGTACACGGGAATGAAGCTAAGCTAAATGTGTGCTGCCATGCACATGGTTTTTCTTTTTCTTACGGTATCTGTTCTATAGCAATTTATTGCTGTTTTAAAAAATAACTGAACATTTTATGTTGTACAAGACATGCATTTTTCTAACAGATAAATAGGGTTTTAATGTTCATGCAGTTTCTGCCCAGTTGTAACTGAAACCCCAACCACTTAAACATGCAATCATACTATAAAATATGACATAATTTCTAATAAAGATCCACAGCTGAAAAAAGTAAGATACTCTTTGTGTTGCAGACATGCCTTAACATTCAAAATTGAGAATTGCTGTCCGTTTCCATTTTCTGTTGTGGGAAGAAGTCTCTAGAGAGAAAGAGGCTTCAGAGGCTGCTCTTTTTGAGCAGGGAGTGCTGTTGTGGTGTAGCTTCCCGAGCACTGGCATTAGTCAGAGTAATAGCACGTCCTGATCCGAGTCCCTGTGCCCGCAGGCCACGCGATGCCCATCCGCTCGCTGACGTTCTCCCCAGACTCTCAGTTACTCGTCACTGCGTCCGATGATGGCTACATCAAAATCTACGATGTGTGAGTGGGCACTGTGCCAGCCGTGCTGGCAGGAGAACAACTGTTTAGAGAGGCTGATACTGTAAAAAATAGATGAAACCCTCTGCTCTCTAGAATTACTTTCAGCTTTTGGTGACTTTTTATGTAATAAATAACTTTAAATTGTAAAATACTACATCCTTAGATAGTTTTTAGAAGTGTATTGGTAGAAGACAGCTGTAACTTGAAAACAAATTACTTTCCTCATATTTGCCTGTAAGCAAGAAGCTAATTGTTCTGTATATCTTTCCTGTGAGCTTGTGTTCACCCTTCCTAAACATCTGTTCTGTACACAAGAAACTATATTTATGACGTATTTCTGTTACATCTTGCAATACCTTGGAAGACCCGGGGGAGGAAAAGGCCCTGCTTCAGTGGTCTTCACTCCCCTAAACCTGCATTGCTTTGACTTTGGTGAAACTATTTTGTCCTCCAGTGTATCTTCTTAGTGACTTCTTTTTAGGTTAACTACTTGAAATGGAAAAAACAGAATCTGCTCTAATACCAGTTCAGCTTGGATGAACAAATGTCCAGAAGTCACCTCCCACTGAACCATTCTTGATTGCACTAGCTAGAGAATATTCTGTTGCTTTTTCCCTGGAATTCACAAAGCAAATGTTAACATCTGTTCTTTCCACAGGCAACATGCAAACTTGGCTGGCACATTAAGTGGTCATGGATCCTGGGTTTTAAATGTAGCATTTTGTCCTGATGATACCCATTTTGTTTCCAGGTATTGAGGATTTTTAATTGTTTATGATTACTGAAAAAATACAATTTTATAAGGTGAGATGGATCATAAAAATTAAATGTGTACAAATTGCAGTGGGATCTATAATGAAATAACATAAAAAGGCTCAAGAGCCAATCTGTGATGTGATACAAGCTATAGTGAGAGCATTTTACAGAGTAAGTCATTCCACTGCAGTGTAGTTCCTGACAAGTGAGAAACACCTAGGAGAAGGGCAGTTTAATTCTAAATAGCTGAAAATTTGCTGTTGAATCAAGAAGTGCAACCTAATCTAGTAGTATATTAATCTACTTGAACTTTAGTATTCTTAAAACAGCTGAGGCAGTTGAGGGACCAAGTATATGTAACAGGAGTTTTCTTATCCAAAGCACTTGCCTGAAAGAAATTTTGCCAAAATGGGAGTCTTCATTTGCACATTGCAGATGTTGGAACAGTAAATTTAAATTAAAGGTAATGGAACCTGGCAGAAGATGCAGTCCTTTGCTACTTCATCCCTGTATTTGATGGGTGAAAGAGGGTTTCTTGTGTCTACCATATGAGACCTTTTAATGTTTGCATTAAACTTTAGTTAATCTATTAATTTAAACATTGATCAGTATTATTTTTCTTCCAGTTCATCTGATAAAAGTGTAAAAGTTTGGGATGCTGGAACGAGGACCTGTGTCCATACTTTCTTTGACCACCAAGATCAGGTATGGCTGCTATTCCCTGAGTCACCATGTTCCCAGGAGAGCTTGTGTATTGTGCGCATTTGTGCTTCACCTCGGTGCTGCAGCTCCAGCCTTGCAGTAATGCATTAACTTTAGCTTGCTGTCATGAAATCTTAGAAGTTGTTTGTGGTTATTTGGCACGTAATAGTGAACTAGTATTCCCAAGTGTATATGATGATCTCTTCCAAGTAATTAACATTTTTCAGGCCCAAATAAAGGCAATCCTGAGTGGCCAAAGCCTTACCAGACTCTATTTGTTACCTTTGTCTCTGGTCTTACTTATTTCTGTCACTTACACATCATGTGCATGTGTAAGGGTAGACATACTTATTTAAAAGGATGGAAGTATCTAAGCAGATGCTTGAAAGCAGCCTTGAAACTTGTGACTTTTTCCTCCTCCAGTGTCTGTAATACTGTGGGTTTTTTATTTATTGCTCATTGATAGCCATTTGTGACGGAAGGAGTTAGGTTTCTACCCATCTGCTCTTTGTCCAAATGTCAGGTGATAAATAGAACGTTATATTTTAATGGATCACTGAGCAAGAAACAAAGGATATTCTTCCAGATTTCATTTGAACTCTTTCTTCTCTAGTACTGTTTCGCTGGTAACCTTCTTTTCAGTTACCTACAAGCTATGGGGGTTTTAATACTGAAGTACCAAGTGGGATTTGATTTCCCCGGTTGTTTTAGCTGTTATCTCTAATCTCATAAAGTCTGCAGCAAGCAGAGCTGTATCAGTTATTGGGAATGATGGATTTTGGTATTAATGCAAAATATTAATTTAGTAGTACTAATTATTAATATTATTAATAGAATTTTTATTATTTGTTAATAATACTATTATTACTAGTATTAATTAATTAATAGTACAAGAATGCCCAAAACATACTTTTGTCAATGTACCCATTCTGCATTTCACATTAATGTGCTGAGTAGCGTTCACCCTTCCTGATGTCATTCTGATGGAAAAGGGTGTCACTTAAGAGCTTGTGTAACTGTCTTAAATCAGAGGACTGACCTGAATTTTTTTAACTAAGTTTTGCACTGGTAGAGAAATGGCTCTCTGAAAGAGCTCAAGGATAAACCAGCTCATTCTTCAGTCTGTCATGATGTGTCAGTCTGCATGACGAATACTTCCTCTCGTGTGTTCCTGCCCTGTAAAATACTACTTTCAGAAAGGGCTGCAGGATGGGCAAGAGTGAAAATGCTTGGGTTGATTTATACAAACTGAGGCAAGTACTTTTCATCCCCGATCAAGCAGCTTGGGCTTGTGTAATCCCGTCACTGGGAGTGGGTGTAGGAACGCGTCAGGCTCCTAGATGGCAGTGTCCTACTCTGGGTCAGCAGCCTGACCTGCTGTTAAAGCAGAAGTCATAATTGCACCAGCTCTAATCAGGTGACTTTTAAATACTCCTTCCTCTTCTGCTTGTAATAAACATGACTGCCACAAAGCTTTTCTTTTTCCTCTCTTGGTAAACTTGCCTATGTCTTATTTACAGGTTTGGGGAGTGAAATACAATGGAAGTGGGTCCAAAATTGTGTCCGTTGGTGATGACCAAGAAATTCATATTTATGATTGTCCAGTTTAAATGTCTTGACTCAGATGCTTTGGTAAACTCTTGTGACAGTTTCAAGGACTGCTACTGCCCTATATAATTTTTTAGTATGATAAAAGCATTTCCTACTGATCTGTAAAACCAGGTATGTTTATATCTAATTTTGTTTTTGTTTAGCATGAGAGAAAGCCTTACTTTTTTAAAATAAAAGCTACTGTTGCAAGTCCTTGTGTCTAATTCTTGGAAAAAAAATATTTTTGGAAATATGTAGTCATGCACAAAGTAACTGCTCAGTTAATCGCCCCTGCCTTTAACCATAAATAGACCAGAGCTGGAAAGCATGGGCCAAGTCTCACAGCAGCTTATTTTAGCAGAAGGAAAGCGATTGAGGCTGTGTTATAGACATGGGCAATGACAGCCTGGGCTTGTCTTGATGTGATCCCAGTGAGTGCATGAGGATCACTTAAGCTGAACACCTGTTTCAACAATTGTGTGGTACATGGAGATCATTCATCATGGTTTAATTACAGTAAAGGGGACCAGTTGTTTCTAACCCTGACTTAATACAAACACTACTAGAAGAAGAAGGGAAGAAAGCTTTAATGTTAGCACTGTACTGTGGTATCATGTGTTATAAAACAGCAGCAGTATAGCCAATGCATGTGATTTTGGTTTATTCATTTTAGTTAAGGCACAAGTATACAATGCCTAGGAGGAAGTAAAAACCCTTTCTAGGGAAGGCTGAAATACAAAGCTTGAGCTTCTGAAAGGTCAAACTTTTATTTGGAAGTATTTGCCTGTTTGTAACACATTTAAGGACAGCTTGTAACCTTAAGTCACACTTAACACAGAGAAGCAGCTGAAGGAATGCTACTGTAAATGCACAGAACACAGGAAGAGGACTATGAGGCAGAGAGGGGGGCATGCACAAAATGCTTCTGAAATACAAAATGAAGACAGGTACTAGTGGTGCACCTAACACGAAGTTGAATATTGAGAATAATCTCTACTAGGTGAGAGGAGTCTGAGCTTAGAAAAACTTATTTAAGTAAAGGGGGTTCTAGAGTGGCTTACAAAGTACAAGAGAAGCATGAGAAAAGGTGAAGCACTATTTATTAGAAGTTATTCTGCTATGTTTTATTCTATGAAATTAATTTTCCAGTATGAAAGTATTTACATAAGACACTCCACTTAGCCTCTATCAATATTGCCAAAGTCTTATAGAAATAGCACAGGTGAAATAAACTGAGAACCTTCACAGCAAGGAAAATGTGTACCAACTCAGTTGGTTCTCAGCTGTATGACATTTGCTTTATATAGAAAGACTGCAAGAACACAATATAAATTAGTTACAAAAAGGTGATACTGACAGCGCAGCAACTCAATTTGCTGAACACAAAAACCACAAGCAGTGGCTATTACAGCCATGCAGTTTTCATTGTGAAAATTTACATCTTAGATGACATCCACTCCACCTTGCTTAAGATGTCTGACATTGTACACCTGTTCTTGGACCCTCATCATCTTCTTCATAGGCTTCTCCTGCACTGTTACGGTAGGTTTGCTCGTTTGGATCAAAATCTTCAAGGTCTACCTGATCCATCTCATCTGTAACCATAACATCTTCTCGTGAAGGAAGCAGAGCCTCCAGCAGAGACAGTTTCTCCCTTGGGAGCCAGTAGTGCTCTGGAAACTGGACCTACAATTTTACACATTTTTTTAAATGAGTATTTATTCATGTGCAAACATGAGTATATTGGCTATAAAAAGCATGCAGCTTACCAAAAACTGTATGATCAGGCTGCCTTTGTCCATTGGAGATTTGTAGACAGGCATCCCTTCATTGTAGATACACTTTAGGTCACCATGTTTTATCACTTCACCTATGGAAGCAGGAGCTGTAAGTAAGCTGATGTGATGTGGCGGGCATTTCACAGCCACATGAGGCAGGGCTGTACACAAGCAGCGTTCCCATGGCACCTCAGGGAGATTGTAACCAATTCAAAGAAAAGAACTGAACCCAAGCTGTACAGAACTAAGGCCATTTAGACTATTTCCCCTGCTGTAAGAGAAATCAGCTTTTCTTGGCACAGCCTTCAGGCTGAATTAACAGATAATTTAGTAGAATTTAAGATTCTTGCACCTTAAATTTATTTTCCTGGCTATCACCAACTGGGGCTGAGGTTTAAGACATATTTGACAGCTTTGGCTCTAACTGCATGTTTTAGAAAGAGTAACAACAAAGAACCAACTAAATTAAGTGACTACCTTATGAATCTGTTGCATTGTCCGGTTAGGAAAAAACCCCCAAATAGAACAATCTCCCCCAAAAATGCCAGTCCAGGCACAATTAACCAGGCAAGCAGTTGATACAGTTTACATAGTATTAGAACTCTTTACGACCTACCTGGCCTAGTAGATATGACAAGAACTCTGTTGTCCAGAGTTTCAATTGTTTTTCTGAAACCACATAAAGCCTCCGAGAGTTGAATTCTCATTTTTGTGATTAAGTCATGCCCTCGTCTCTGAAAGACACTGTGATCCTTTTGATCAAGCACAATTATAACATCGCCAGGCTCCAAATCAGGCTCCTGGTCACCTTCTCCATGAAATACTATCTTCTGACCATCTTTCATACCTGAAGGAAAGAAATCCATTTATTCTCTGCAGAACTATAGACTATTATTAGGGAACCAGTACAAATATACAGTTCTTACCTTTATCAACATGAACTTCTATGATCTTTTTCTCTCTTACAACCTTACAGCCATTGCAGTTGTCACATCTGTCCTTTGGATTTATTCTTTCACCTTGACCTTTGCATTCCGGACACACAGTTTGGATTTGCTGCACCATGCCAGGTCCAATCTGCTGAACTATAACTTGCATCCCTCTTCCTTTACACACAGGACATTTTTCTACTGCCCCTCTCTTTCCGCCATAACCTTTGACAGAAGAGTTAAATTGGATCTCAGTCTCAAAAAATTACAGTAGTCAGGCTGGAAGTTCAGTAATGGAGTTTAGTTGCCATCACAAAGCATGCCCCACAAGCTGGATGTTTCTACAAACAAAATGCTTATACAGCTTATTGTATTAGCCTCTGCCCCACCCCCCAGTAAATCCTGGTTTCCAAGGAATTGTCAGCATACCAAATTCAAGACATAAACATTCCATTAATACTTGGAAAAGAATCTGCTTGCTAAATATTTAGCAGAATACTAAGATACAAGACCTCATTAAAATTTACCTCAAAGAGGACCAGTCCTTAGAGAATACTTAATAACTGTAAAATTAGTAGCATAACATAAGCTAGACTTCCACCCACAACAATTTGTAAGTTTTACAGAATAGACATTTACATCCAAGTTCTGGGTGAAGATAGTTTTAATTTAGGTACCCCTAACTGTAACTCACAGTGAGTTTTAGTCTGCCATTAGAACAATCACTTTGTAACACAGAGACTTACTCTTGGATAAGCGTAAGTAGAACTAAATACCCTGGCAGACTTCCAGTGATCAGGCAAAGAAAAAAGGAGAGAAAAGTAAGAAAGCCTCCAGACTTTTTTTCAGCCCCAGGCAATCCACACAAACACAAAAAACTTGGAAGAGGGGTTTGAAACCACTACTTGTTTTTTTACCTTCACACTTTGCACAAATAACATTCTTTTGCAGTGCCAGTTTCCTTGTAATACCATTATATAGGTCTTCAAGAGATACACCTAACTGGTGCACAACATTTTTGCCTTTAAAAAAACAAAAGGGAAATATTAATACTTGTTCAGCTGTTGTGAAGACAAATGTTCATGCACAGTCTCAATGAAGAAATGCAGAGTTCATTCCAAACTTTGAACACAACTCAGCCCCCTTAAAAGAATGTGCAGTTCCATCAGCTTCCACTAAGCTCCACCCGTTTATGTCCAAACATAAAAGTTGAGCTGTAATTAAGCAAAGCATCATTAAAGCCACCCTATCCCTGTTCCTACTCCTAATTTTATAAGCTTAACCGAAACAGCAAGATGCAAGGACACTACCAGCTTCAGATCTGTCAATTTAGAAGTTGCTATTATGCCTGCCTATGAATTTCCATGCCACTTCACAGCATAATTTCAATGATTTTACAGCAAGTTACTACTTGCTCCTTTAACAGGCATTGGGCACGGAAAAGACAAAAACCAAACTGTGCTTTGGCAGCACACTGTACTCATGTACTTTCTCCCAAATATTTTCATGAGATTTAAAATTACTGAAGTTTAAGTTGATGGTGTCCTTTGAAGCAAGTTGCCCAAAAGCATATGAGCAAGTGAGGCACAGATTTGGAAAAAAGCTAACTTAAACAGGTCTAATTCAACTGCTGACTTACTAATGTTTCCCCCTCCCTTACAGGCTACCCAGTCCCCCTTCAACAAAAAGTAAACAGAACTTAGCAGAAAGATGGCTATGGCTAAGCCATGTTATCTACTTTATTAGAATCTTAATGCTAGAGTAACTAGAAAAACCATAGTTTACTTATTCTATTGTTGCAACAAGTAATATCCATACTATGTGCACTTAGCAGAACAGCAGTACCATAGCACAGGTGTTTAATGCTTAAGTGCATGGTTAGAGTTTCTAGAACTTGTTTAGAACTGTGTACCTCTTCTCTCTCTATTCATTCGGCCTCCACCACCAAAGAACATGTCAAAGATGTCCATGGGTGAAGAGAAGCTGCCGCCACTCAGGCCTCCTTCTTTAATAGCCTGCTCCCCACCCTGGTCATAGAGGTCCCTTTTCTTTGGGTCCGACAGAACTTCATATGCCTGGGATATAAGTTTAAACTAAAAAGAAAAAAGAAGCTCTGAACAACTATGACCAAGAGGAAAAGTAGCCCTCTCATATACAACTCCATCTACAGATCGAGCCACTACAGCACCCTCTTGTAGCATTTGTCTGTTTCCAAAAGGAAACTCCCTAAACAAATGGGTAACCAACTATAATAATAATAGTACACTTTTGTCCAGGAAAACCACCCCTTTCCTCCCTCTCCCCCCTCCTCCCATGTTTTAAGTGGGCTTAATTCAGAGTCACATCCACCATGCAAGTATATGCCAACTACATTTTGTTGACTGTGGTAGTTGCAACAACCATTATAACCTCTTAACAAATCCATTTAGAAAGGAATATGGTACTATCCCTGAAGTCTTGCAGGTTCCCAGTTGCTCGTGGCCACAGCAATGCTAGTCAGCCTAGAGCTACACAGGGATCCTCCATGCCTGCTGAGCTGGTACATCCAGCTACAACAGAGATTTATGTGACCGGACACTGGTGTTGCTTACTCATCACAAACACAAGGACTTAGATACAAATCAAAACACCCACTTTAACAAAACCATTAAGGAATTTTCTTAAATAGCTATAAAGAATTTCCTAGTACTAAGATTACCAACTGAATTTTTAAACATTATTTGCTATTACTGGAATGACCACTTCCATTTTAAACTTCATTTACTCATGGCCATGTAAAGTGGTGTATGCAAAAAAAGCAGGCCCAAAATAAAAGCAGAAAAGGTTACCTTTGACTAGGCTACTGTTTGCCTTGAGTTCTGTAAATTAGTATTCTACAGACATAAGTATGGATCTTCTATTCCTATATTAAGGTATTAGCAGACCAGCTTTTAGATAAACAATCCCATCATTCATGTTTTCCATAGTTCTCCAATTGTGGTGCTCGTTTATCATCCAAGCCAACACAGGGAGCTGAGCAGGTCTGTGCTGATAGCACGTAAAATACTTCTATTGTAAGCAGTCCAGCCATGTGCAGCCCAGTGATTCTCTGGGGATAGTTACCTTGGACATCTGCATTAGCATTTTTCTCTAAAGAAAACCCATCCTGTTTAAGAACACAAATCCCTCCAGCAAAACAGTGCTGGCAGCTGGATCCACTACCAGCCTTTTCAACATCTGACAGCACAGTGGCCCCTGAAACGCTAGAAATCCTTCCAGGTTTGCCTGCTTTAACCAGCACCCCTAAGAATGACTTTCTACTGCAACTACGGGGAAACTGCTACGCACCACATCCAAAAATAAGAAATGCCGCATCCCCTCTGCCACAGCTGGGCCATCAGGGCTGCTGCCAGGCTCACAGGTCTGAACAGAGACCTGGAAATAGGGGAGCTTTCACGTACTGGCACTACGCTGCAGAAGGGCAAAGCAGAATTTGGACTACGATTGCGTGCACGCTGGATGTAACAACAGCCTATCTATGGGGGTGCCCGCGGGGTGCCCCCGGCGGGCGGCCCCGTGCCACTCCCCGGTTCTCCCTGCAGGGCCGCCCATCCCGCGGCCCGGCGGCGCCTGCAGTGAGCCCGGCTCAGCCCCG
>VZRQ01010890.1:1112256-1166956 GCA_013397975.1 Machaerirhynchus nigripectus
CGGCCCCCAGCCCCGCGTACCCGTTCGCCCTCGCTGGGGTTCTTGTCGGGGTGATACTTCAGCGCCAGCTTGCGGTAGGCCCGCTTGATCTCCTCGGAGGAGGCATTGGGCTTCACCTGCAGGATGTCGTAGTACTCCGTCTCCTTCACCATGGTGGGTGCCTGTGGGAGGACGCGCCGCGTTATCCTCGGGTTACCCCCGCCTCACCCCGCCCGGCTCCCCGCCGAGGCCCCACGGGCCGCGCTCACCGCCGCGGTCACTCCGGTGCCACTGCTGCCGCCGCCCGCTCACCGATTCCGGCGGCCCCGCCTCTTCCGCGGGCTTTATACGGGCCCCGGCCGAATCTTCTGGAATGACGCCGCGCGTGACGTCACGGGGCTGGAACGGTCTAGAACTGCGGCGCGTGACGTCACCGCCGGTGCGCGCGGGGGAGGAGCCTCGGGCCGGGCCCGGGGTTTGCGCTCGGTGTTTAATTTGGGCTCTTACGGCCGGGTGACTTGGTTGTCTGTAAGCGCACGGTCTGTACGGCTGAGACTCCCCGGGGGTCGTGCCTGGCTTTCCCTGAGTACAGCTCACACAAACCAGTGCTCGGGCAGTGGAGCTGGCATTGAATGTGAGCTGTAAATTCCTATCTATGCTAATGGGGTCGGGCAGCTCTATTCTTACCTCTTGTTTATTGCTTTTAGACTTATATATAGACTTTAGACATATGCTTTAGACTTATATGTAATACCGTTTCTCAATAAAAATTCCAAGATCATTGCTTTATTAAAGGGAAGCTTTAGATGTGCTTTCCATTAGGGTTAAAATGTGACTATTCTATGGGGTTAAATATATACAAAAGCCACCCCAGGTTTTATACCTTTATATTGCAGAAACAATCTTTTCAGTCTAATTTAGAAAGCTTCCACCTGTGTCAGCTTTAGACAAATCTCAAATAACGTGGGCCTGGCTGGGGTGAGGGGTCCCTCCTGAGGGGTCCCACCTGAGGTACCGGGGTGTGGCCTGAGGCGGCCCCTCACTGGCGCCGCCTCAGCTGGCGCCGGTTTCTGTCCCTGCCCTGTGAAATGCGGTAATTCACCTCTGGGAGAGCCTGGTGAGCACCTTGGTACGACCTGCCCCACGCTGTGTGTTAGATCTTGTTCTGGTTAATTAATAGATGGCTTTCTTGATGCCTTGTTCCTCAGTATTTTGGGCCTGTTAAATTAATTGGGCTAATGCTGTGCCCTTGCTCTGTATCTATTTGTTTGCCCTTTCCTCAAGCCGAAGCCGGCCTGCCTGGAGCAGACTTGGAAGCTGGGATAGTTTTCATCTTTCTTCAGGTAACCGAAGGTCCTCAATTAGTTATTTACTACTCAGGGGAAAGGATATAACTGGTACTAGTGTGGACCTGAGCAAAAGCATATTTTCAGAGAAGGTGGCAACTTCATGCTGAAAAATCTCAAGTGAAAAATACAGAAAAGCTGCATGAACTGAGAACAGATTTTGTTCAAACTTGAGTTGAGTAGAAATGCTTACAAGCTACTTTTTAATTCCAGGAAACAGTTCCTTATTCCTGGAAATAGTTTTATGAAACCAGAGCATCTCCTGTGATTATGATAACCCAAAGGTTCCCGCGTCCTGCCCTGCCAACCCCAGCCCAGGTAAAGAGTCAGGATGACCGTGAAGGAGAGGGCCCTGTTGTGTTGTCTAACAGTGGGAAATGGGGAAAAAAAAAGGGGGGGAGGAAAAGCAGCAGTGTGGGATCTGAATGAAAAAAAATATCATCATTTAGAGCTCTGGTGCCATTATAATGAACTTCCTACTGTATTTCAGGTAAATGCTATTAGAAGATTGAATTAATACAATCTGCTTATATTAAGCATGTAAACTTACTGAAGGAGGGGGACCTAATTACAGGAAATCAACAGAAAAATCAATGAAAGGAACAGTTCAAAACCACAAGAAAGAAATCAGTGTTGGTAACTATTATTTTCTCTAAGCATAATTATCAACAGCTGAACATTTAAATCTGTGTTTTGCAATTGTGAAATCATATTGACAAGTAAATACAGAAACTATTTCCTAAAAATTACTATGGTAAATTACTCTGTAAACTTGTAGGCAAAGAACTAAATACCCCCTTTTTAGGGCAAAAAAAAGCTTTATTCTCATAATGGTTTTTGCCTTAAAGATAGATTAGCTATAATCTGTAGTTCTGAACATAATATTTCCATTTAAGAAGAAGCAATTAATTTGTTTATAGCTTTGTAGTAGCTGAATGCTTCAGCAGATGAATAATGAATTTTAGAGATCAATTTTTTAGTATGTCATAAAAAGAGTATATAGTTTCTGTGAGTAGAAATCCTTGTGTAGGTGTGTGTAGATATTGGTAAACATAGTAAGAACTCACACTGGTGGGTAGTTTCTTACTGTTAACATTTGTTACTAGTAATAACAGCCAAAAATTTGGTTGGTATGGATCTTTGCTTAAGAGGATTGAGCCTCCTGCTTCATTTACTTTCATTTTATTAGGGAGACCTATCAGGTTATATTTACTTTAATATGCAGTATTTGTTTTCTTCATCTTTGGTTCCAGTTGGTACAATCAAAGTCCTTATTTATTCAAAGAATTAGTGGGGAAAGTAGTAAGGTGCTTGGGATCAGAAAAACGGGAGAGATACCAGTCTGTGGATATTCTTTGCATCATGCACATCTCCTACGTCTCTCTAGTCTGAGTGATGCAGTCATTCTGATACCTGAGGAGAATACAGTCCTATAGCTGTCTGAAGCAAAACATTTCCTATTTATCAATACTGTATTTATGGAACAGAGTTAGAATCCTCAGCAGCTGGTTTTGTCATAATTAGTAATAAATGTCATACAGCCTTTACACATGCAGACATATTTCTCAGCAACTACAGTGGTGGTTCCTGTACTCAACTAGCCTGGTGCTCAAGGGTGCCCAACTGTGTTGCTTTTGGTGCACACCTTGCCTCCTTAAGTCTGTGGTTGTTATTAACCAGCAGTTGCTTACCCATTTTTGAGATGAACAGCCAATTTCTTTTACTGTTTTTTCCCTTTCTTCCCTCCTGCCACATGTAACATGAATCACCTTGTCACTTTCTACTTGCACAGTATCAAACTTGCATGTGGGTGTCAACAGGAAAACAAGCAGAGAATTTCTGTTCTCTGCAAGGAGGCAGGACTGTACTGGGAATGGGGAGTAATTAGATGTGGTGCCCGTTTCATTTAACCACCAGAGGACTCTGATTCTGAAACAGGCATTGCACTGTTAGCACAAAACAAGAGTTACAACTGCTTCCCCCTGACCTTGGGACCATGCAGCATCTTTATATGCTACAATAGTTATGCATTTGTCTTTTAATGCCATTACATAAACCACTGCTAGAATCTCCTTGTTTGCATTTCTCTCTTTTATCTGGCTATATTACTATTTCTCATTCTTGTGGAAAGCAGCGTCCTGGAGACACAGGTAAGAGTACAATCTGCTGAACTGCAGCTGCATCTTCTTGCAGCACCCTTGATTTTTGTAAAGAAGTACCAAGAACAACTTTTCTTACAAGCACTGGAAAAAAGGTCACGAATCTGAGGGATTAAAACTTGTGTCTCTTTTCAGTCACACTAAGTTTGCATAGAGAGCTTCAGTAGTTCCTCTCTAAGGTGAAATTAGAATCACAGCAGACTTTCCTTTGTGCTAAGATGGATTCTTTCAAGCATCCACACCTCAAAAGTTATCACAATTTCTACAAACTTCTTAGGAAAATACCCTTTAAATAATATTTTTAGGCTTTGATTTTTAGTCTTTTTAAAAATATATGTTAAACAGTAAAGTATGACAGTTTAATTTAATGAACCTTTAATGGTCCTGGGCCCATAATTGATATAGGAAAAGGATATTTTGTACAGAAACAAACTCTTAGGAAAATCTTTTTGCTACAGATGGAAAGTAAAAGAGCTGTATCTGCAAGGAAATTTAAATGAATGGCGTTTATTTTGAGCTATTTTAGGTTAGTGCATAGTGAATGACTAGCAGTCACAGCTTTCTCTAATCTGAATTCCTTCAATGGAAATGAATTAGTATAAGAAGCATATGTGAGTTTAAAAAGTTGTTGCTTGTCTGGAGCTTTTAGTTCTGGAATCTGTCCTCAGCATCATCTCCTTGGCCCAAGGTAGCATAAACTGGTTGATCCTTAAGGTATATGTTGACACTCACTTGTTTAGTAAGATTTAATGGAGGCTTTGCTACAATAATGTTTGAAGATATGTTTGGATTTAGAATTTTGCATAAACCCAGAAACCTACTCTCATTTAGTAGCATCTGTGGAGTTCAGTTATTTTTTTAAATTTCGCTGAAATGATTTTGACACCAAGTGAAGTCTTTAATTTTATGACAAAGTGGGGAAGAGGGACCTGCATATAATCACAGTAAATGCAGTTAACAGAACATAGCAGGCAGAGGGCTGTAATTAGTAGCAAGTTGAAAATATGACAGGAAAACTGATTTGAAATAATGAAAAAAAGATTAGAAGTGGTGCCGTTTATGTAAGGACATGTAACAAAGCCTTTGAAATAGGAAATATAGAGGTTATTAGATGTTTTGCTGGTGGTTGTTGTGGAGTAAGGCTTTTTTTTGTTTTGGTTTGGACTCAGTGCTGAAAGATAGGAATAACAGTAGGACCAGTTTAGTACCATGTTTGTACCAAAAAGTATTGTTTTACACTGTTTGTTACCAGTTACATGACTAAAAAAAGAAAAAAGGGGACCTATCATACCGTTGCTTAAACTAATTGAGATGAGTACAAGGAGCATCCAGAATTAGTACACTCATCCATTCATTTTGAGTAAATACAAGTTTTGTGGTGAAACATTCACTTTCTTGCCTTACAAGTGAAGAGATGGGGGAGCACAAGGCCCTGGGTTGTTTCATGTTGCCATAATATCACTGTGAATTAAACCTGAAACATCGTGTCCCAAGCATGCTCCACCCACGCTGAGGCTGGTCTGCCTTGTGGTTCTGTTAGTTACTGACTGTAGTAACAACATGGCTTTGTTTTAACCTCTCTGATATTTCTGTTTGGGATCTTGTGACAGTGCAAATTTGTAGTTACAGTGTCTTCAACTCTGAGGTATCGGTTGCAAATTTCTCAAAGATACCGGTCCTAAGTGCAGAGCAAAGGTTGTGAATAGTATGTAAGCTTCATTTGGCTTTTCTATTCCTTCATAGCTTTGTGAGCCTGTCAACACCCAGAAATCTTTACCTGTAGTTGCAAAAAGCAGCCCATCCCACCACAAAAATTCAGTCTGAGTCTAGTGCAGTCTTGTGCAACTTGCATGCAGGTAGATCAAGGCATAAAAGAAAAGGATCATAGCATCTTATAAGGTGCAGCATGTAAAAATCATTTCATGATGAAGGTCTTTTCTGCTGAACTCTATATAAGTTGCCAGCCTCATTTGTTAGGATTTATTTCTTGAAACTTGAAGACAACCTAGAAATGTACCAGAACTGCAAAGGCAGGTTCTGTGTAGAGCCAGAACTGCAAAGGCACGTTCTGTGTAGAAGTATTACAGCTTGTCATTCATGAGTCTATTGTTAAAGTGGCAAGACTGTAGCTGACAGTTGCAGGAAACACAGTTTATCACAATCATGTGAGTTTTCTATTACAGTCACATGATAGAGACCAAAAGCAGCTCTTCTCCACCAGCTCCCCGTGATAAATTCCCCTTGCTTCACAGCCTGGCTTCCCTACAGCTGCCATTGTTACTGGGGGAGTGATTTATCATTGGAGAATGCTTGATTGTGTCAAAATAATTTGCTAATCATCAGTAAGTTTAAGGAAAATTATAGGAAAAACAAAACCAAAAGTTTCATAAACACAGTGTGTATAGAAGACACGTATATTTGAGATTTTCTGTTCATTTACTGAAAGTACAAGTCTTAGAGAGTGAGCAGCCATTTCCTGCCACGAGACCAGCCTGTTATCCAGCCATTAAACACCCAAGATGCAACTCAAGCAAGGTAATTAGCGGTTCTCTAATTGGATTCCTTCATATAGTATCTAAAATATTTTAGATGACCTGAAGAAGGAAGAGTTTTCTTGCAGCAGAGTTTTCTTTTTTCTGTTACTGGAAAGTTGGTTGCAAGGAAGAGACCTTGTAGCTTTCTGCAAAGGAACAAAGCGTTTGGAGAATTATCCCACAATGAAGGAGCTAAATCAATCCTGACAAATATGGAATTTTGCTGTGTGTGATGACACATTTTTACCATTGAAATATCCTCCATTTTGTGCTCAGATATTTTCAAATCAAGTTTTTGGTGTTGAGAATAGATCTTTTAGAATCTCACTTCAAAGTTTTCCTTCATTTCAAATTGCATTGTCTACAATTACACATTTAGATATGGTGCAAGACACTCTGGAATAAAATCCACACTTTTTATAAAGTTAATATTTGCTGATCTTACATGCTCCTGATCACTATGGCTGTCTTTGTACCAGTAAGCAAAACATTTGAGATAATGTTCTCTGGCTCTGAAGTCTATGGCACAGCATGGCTTACATCTCTCTTCCTCCTCCAGACAGGGTAGTCATTAATATCATCTCCAGTGACAGCCTCTGGCCTGGGCTGTCCCAGGGAAATGCCAGTTCATACAGATCAAAACCATGCCAGGGAAGGTGCTCACAGTGGGTGGCTTGAGCCATTCTCTGGATCTTGTTTTGTTTACCAGTATACAAGTAGTCTAAGTAGCTGAACTGGACTCTCTTACATCCTGGGAAGTAATTTGTTCAGTCATGTGTAGAAACTTTCACATTATACCATAGGCCTGCTCTGGTGAGGTGCAGGAAGTGCTGCTGTAGTTGTGGTGCTGGAGGAGGTGCTTGGCTGTTGCAGAACTGGGTTTCATAGGTATAATTGACTTGAAGGCATTTCGTAATGTAATTAATCTGTGTTTTCTTTAAGAAAATAGCTTCATTGAATGTTATTTTTTGAAACCAGACTTAATAAAATTAGAATTGCTTCAACTTGTGTGAACAAATTTGTTGCAATCTTGGCAAAAGAAAAGATTTGCATCTTAAAGCATTGTAAACTCATTAAAATTCTTCTCATGGATAATTAAAGAAAAGTGAATTAAAAGGAAAGTTTAACAGTAAGCAGCTCACATGCACCGCGACATTTCAAGCATGTTAAAATCAGAAAGAAATAGCTTTTGTAGCAGTAGTCTCCTCCTCTTGTATTACGTGTTGTTTTTTCTAACAAATAACAAGTTACTGTTGGTGTCTTTGCTTCTCCAAGTAGCTCATTTATGCCTGACCCGCACAGTTCTTTAGCATATTTGTGACCAGCTTTGGAGGGTTTGTCAGCATGCCTAACAGTGGAGAGACTCTCACGAAACAATTGCAGGATGAAAATGCAAGGAATGTTTCAGGAAGCTGTGAAAATGGGTAAAGTAGTTTGAGCATTTATTTTAACAAACTGATCTACCAATTTTTCATAGCTAAGTTTGTCTTGTACTAGTGTGCAGATGTGCAAGAATTTTGTCTGGTGTCTCTACTATCTAATGAAGAATAAGGTGTATGTTCTGAGGCTAGAGTGAGAGAAAATTGTTGATGAAGATTCTAAATAGGTTTATTCTCCTATGCTAAATTCTGCTTTGACTCTAAACCTAACAGCATCATTGAGTATGGACCATGTTGCTTGTATCCTACTGGCATATAGGATACACCTGTATAGTGTTTATTTTATAGCACAGAGGCTATTTAGCCTCTTCTGGATTTGGGGGACTAATCCTTAGATAATAATTGATCCTTGAGATAGACCATCTTCTTCCTGTCAAAGGCAACAGAACTTAGCCAGATAATCCATCTCTTAGAGATGGGAGTGGGAAAGTGAATTTTAGAAGAATGTATTTTAATGTTTATGTTACATTTTATATGTAAAATAATCCCACTGGCTGCTGTCTCCTTTCTGCCCTAGGCAGCACAAAAAGAACACATTGTTTCTTCTACCTGGTGATGTGTCAGTGGAATGGTATCTTCTGATAGAGAAATCTCCCCATATCTAGAGTTTGTGGAAGTACTTAAGATTAGAACAAGACATCTCACGGGAAATGTTTTAGCTTCTGATTGTTAGAAGTTTGTCAGTTTTGCTAAGTACTAATATCCATATCCAGAGACTGAAGTATTGTATGATATTTAGTCTTCTGTTAAGTTAAAACTAACTTCACATTTGTTTAGGAAACAACTTGCATGTTAGTCTCTTGGAAGATTTGCTTGATCCTTTCAGGTAAGGGTTTGGTTGGGATAATTTCTGCCATAATGGTTTCCTCTGTTCTGGGCTTTGTAATCCTGGATAAGAATCATGAGGAGCAATCCGAAGAATTAGGGTTTTCAAAACAGGAAGAAGTTCAAGAAATCTTTGAAAACTTTTGAATGTATTGTTGTTGCTTCTGGAATCCTAATGTAGTTAGTAGTAGAATTGTCACTTTTTGCTTTAATCTGTCCAGAGATCATAAAACATTATTTGACTTATGGTCAGTGTAGGTGTATGTACACTCTGACACATGAAAGTTAGGATTTTGCTAAGTTAGTAAAAATGCCTCTCTTTTAGTCCATGTATGCTTCTATTTGTGACATGCTTAAGTGAGAGAAAAAAGTTTCTGTGTTTTCTTCACTAAAGAAAAAAGTTAAAGGAGAATTTAAAAGTACAATACAGGTTTGCATCCACTGCAAACAGGAAGTTTAAGCTTCCTGTATAAGAAAGATGTTTTTTTCTGAATTTGGTTTTTTTCTGAATTTCTAGTGAAAGAATATCAGACCCTAGAACTCTAAATACTTTTGATGCTTTCAAAGTCCTTGGCATAAAACTTCTGCATTTTATTTGTTTGGTTTTTTTGAAGTAGCCGGTGCATGTTGTCCTGTGAAATGCTGTTGTTTACCTGGTGTGATTTGAAGTGAGGTAACAAACTTACATACCTTTTTTAGTATGCTGGAAGTAGGATTCTAGGTAGAGAGGACCAGACAAAGAAAAGAAAATTGTATCAAATGGAAATAGGAAAAAAAGACCTTTTATAAGGCTGAAATTGAATCAGTGTGGCCTAAAAAATGAGGAAGAGATGAAATAATGTGTGACCTAACTTTGCTGCATTCCCTGCAAATAGCCATACAGAGGCAGCTACTGGTAGATTTCTGCTTCAGGTCTGGGTTTTTTGCTGTGTGGGGGAGAACAGAGCCAGAAAATCTGTACCAAGGTCAGGGCAGGGTTGTAGTTTGCTCCCAACTGCTGAATAGAGCCTTTTTGGGGGGAGAATAAAAAAGGCTCGTTACATTGTTCATTTCTTCCCATTCAACCATGTAGTTCTCAGCTGTCTCTAAAACTGGTCTGCTCACCAAAATAAATGACCTGATTTTTGAGAATATTTATTCTTAACAAGGGAAAAAAATACTTCAGTTCTATTTTTTGCAAGTAAAGAGATAGGTTTTGTGAGAAGGTGTGTGCCAACTGTGTTATATGGTCAAACAGATCTCAGCTGTTAACTTTATCACAAGTGCTTTGTTCTTTATTAAGCATTTGTTTAGCTTTTAAATATATCTTAGTGAGAGAAGAAGCTGTATGAGTAATTTGACAGAGACTGGTTTCTTGTGCACTATGAAAAGCGAAGCAATTGTTGAATCAGCTGAGCCTTTTTGCAAGAGTAGGAACATATCTCGGCTGATCCGTGGCCCTGTTTTTAAGTCTCATGAGGGCATGGAAACCAATTAACAGCTAAATCTAACCTGTTCTTCAAGGGCAAAGGGGAACTTTTAAATAGAATTAATAAGGAATGTATTATAATACTGCCCTCATTTGAATAAAGGAGTAATTAGTAAATAAGATGACCAGTCATAACAGACAACAATGTCCTGTAAAGGGCCATGGGGATCTCCTGTGACTCTCTACTCAGTATAGGAATATTACATGACAGAAAATGAGGATTTAAAGAACTAATATGGTGCATCATTACTGTGTGTTTTTTTTCTCTTATGTCATAAAAAATGAGAAAACATCTTCAGAATGTCTTAGGTAACAGTTGAGAGCACCTCAGAGTATGGAGATGCAGTATTTGCTTGGCTATTTCTGTGCCAGTCACACGTTTCTGTTTAGTTGCTGAGCTATCAAAGCTGTGGTGCTATGTTGATTTAAATCAGAGTGACTTTATTGTCTTTGTCTAGAACTCTAGGATATATTTGTGATTCTAAATTTATTGTCTTGTGCTCATTCCTACAATCTGTCCCCAGAGTTCTGTTTTAAAATACTGGATTTGGCTCTTGCAGGATACATGGGGATTTGGGAAAGGATTTTTCATTAATATGATCCAGATGATGATATTTAGTTTCTAAAGTTTCTAGGCAAAATGCCAGAATCATTACAGTTTTAAGAGGTTACCTCTAGGTAATTTAAGCTGTTGCTTTTTGCTGCCAGAAGAGTTGTCAGATGAATGCTTAATGATTCCATCTTGAATTCAAATGCCCCAGTGAGCTGTTGAAAATGTCTAACACCCAATGAAATGTTTTTAAGAATGTGCAGACGTAAAGCCAAAGCAGCTCTAATGGAGGGTAATGCTGGTGGAATGTATACAGCTCGGTTGGCCTGGAGAACATGCAACAAAAGCTTGGATGGGGAATTTTTCAGTGTTGGAACAGAGATCAATATTTAGGACACTTGTCACCAAGACTAAAACAGCAAAAGATGGACACTTGATTGGAAGAAGGATGTTTTATCATTCACTTTATATTGGATTCCTTAAATAATCAAACCACAAAGCTGTAGGAGTTTAGGAAGGAATTCATTAAGTTGTCCTCATGAGAAGCAAGCAGTGAAAGATGAAAACAAAATTTATAAAGAAGTCCTGTCTTGGAAAAATGCGTATTTTCCACTTCAGCCTATTTTTTTGTGTGTATTAAATAGGATTAATATTTAATAGTTAGGAAAGCCAGTTCAACAAAGAAGCGTTTGAGAAAAAAATACTTGTGCAAATGGGGATCTGCACACATTGCTCTCTAAGATAAACACCTGTGCCTTACAAAATATTCCTTTGGGCAAGGCAAGCAGAGAAAGGAGTTTAATTAAAAGGTGGGGGCTGTTTTGTAAGCAGTATGAAGTAACATGCCTACTGCCACGTGAATGCAGCCTGGTGGTGGGTGAGCTTGTAGGTGATATGCTCGGAGGAACAGCAAGGCAGAGGAAGGAGCTGCACTGCTTTGGATCATCACAGTGAGGGCAGAACACCAGTGAGCCTTCCTGAGAGCCACTGAGTCTGGAAGCAGTGCCATGAGAGCGCTCCCAGGAGCAGCTACACAGGATTGCTGTTTGGAAAAAGCATGTAAGTGACAGAAATTGTATGCACTCAGCAGACACTGTAACTGAGCATTCCCTCCTTATTGGCTGCATTCTCTGTTGCAGACAGTCTGCAGGTTAATTTATTTTGAAAGGACAAAAGCAGAAAAGTCATGCAATAGTTTTATAATAAAAGCTTTGGAAGTTAAATGGAGCTGAACTGCAGTAACATGGTTGACCACAGCCAGAGCTTTGCACCTTGAACATACTTTTCTTCGAAAATTAGACATCACATAAACCTCAGCTTATCTAATAATGTGTACTATGAATGCAGTATCTTCAACAGTGAATATGTCTCATACATTAAACCAGAATAGAAATAATTAATTAATAAAAATATTTTTGCTGTATGGTGATCTCACACATGGTACAGCAGTATCCAGGAGCAGGGTGGGAGTGGAGAAGCTGTGTAATGGAGAAGCCTCTGCAACAGGAATACCAAGAAAGGGAGGAGGAGATGGTATCTTCATTGTGAATACGACAGCACAGGTCTGGAAGCTCAGAATATGGCTCTGGGTGAATGTGTGGTCTGAACTACCTACTGGTTTCATGGCAGAAAAACGTTTGTTTGAGTCTTCTTTGTGAGCAGTTGTGAATGTGATTTCCAGACTTCAAAGGATTTTGACTTGCTATATGCGCGTAGAGGGTTATAAGTAAATATCCTGAAGTCTAAAGGAATACCTTATCCTGAGTAATGTATTAACAATTTATGTATGTAATGATTTGTTAAACTGCTTATTTTTGCAACTTTATAGAAAGGCTCTCTCTCTATAGAAAGGTTGATCTTCTAATATTTTTAATAATCCCTGTAGGGAGCCAAGTGGTAAAAACACTGACAAGGTTACAGGAGTTGAACAACAGTGATCAGGAATAGGAATACCAAAAGAATGTCTTTTTATTTGCTCCCATACATAATCTGTTTAATGAATAGGTTCCCCTTGAATTTCATAATAATATGACAGCTGCATAACAGTGTTCATATTCTCTTGGTCCAGTTTGTGATAGTAGAAATCACTCTGCAGAAACAAGGTCAAAATATATCCTAGGACATAAATGTCATAGTTTTTACATTTGAAAGAAAAGCCACTAACCTAATTATACAGGACAATCAGTGTGTCCTGTAGGACTTGTTCAAGTGAGAATTTCTGTAAAACCTTTTCTTCACAGAAGAAAATGGTTTATTATCGTATTAAAGACTGACTTAATAGATTCTCTTCAGTTTTATTGTTTGTATTTTCACCAGATTTTACTATGAGGAAATAATTTAGAGGACAGCAAATATCTGACTGTATTTGGCCTAGAATATGAGGTGTAAGCAGAAATTCTAATTACCAGAACAGGAAACAGAGCTTGTGGAAGGAAAACGCTAATTCCAAAGTCCCTTAAAACAACAACAAAAAATTATGGAAATTAATATCACAGTAAGTAGTGCCATTAATCACTAAGCATCATTATGGTAACAGAACAAACAGTTTTTCAAGTGTGCAATTAGCGAAAGAGTACTGTTATTTTGTAATGATAAAAGCAGAGAGATTTAGCCGTGGCATTTAGTTTCTGTAGTTACAATAAGAAATGATGCTATATTCAGTGGTTGCTATCAAATACACTCAGATAAAACCAGTAATTGCTATGCTAGCAAATCCAGATTGGATGCTTCTCCTCTGGTGACTCATGCCCAGCAGGAAGGGCTGTCAGTTACATCAGTCATTATTTTACCTCACACACACATTGCTTCCACTGGGTTGCAAAGATAAATCTCACTAGAGCTGTTACAGTCATGGAAACACAGAGTGAAAGGAAGCTCTCCCTTTGTTAATCCGGTACAGAGAACGTTCAGATTCTTGCTTTTCAGGTTGGCCTAGTGTGTGAGAACAGCTTCCGAGTGAAATAGCATCCAAGGGGTACAGGGGAGTGGTGGGAGCTGTGGGTGGGTTGGGCAGTGTTGGGCTTTGCCCCAGACCTTTGGATAAGCCAGTCAGCCTAAGCTGTGCTTCTGTCTCAGGTGAGGGCAGTGTGTTGAATTCAGGCAGCAGATGAGGTCATGTTTGCTAGAATGGTACCTTGAAATTAAAGCCCAAATTATATCAGGAAATGCTGTCATTCAAAAATCACCCTTGCTAATGGAGTTGTACAGAAATATGCTTTGATTAGTTCTAGCTGGTCAACATTTTGTAACATGATCTCAGTTTGTTCTAATTGACTTGTTGAAGTGACCTCTGCTGTTAAATTCTCACTGTGTGTGATTTGTAGACGTTTTTGCATATTACCTTTGGAATTGCAAACTTGCAGGAGTCAGATGTAGAAAATCCACTTTTAAACTGGTAGTTGGATTTTGGAAGATACTGGCCCTGCACTAATAATACTGAATAATTTATGCAGAACTTCAGTCTTAATAAAAAATTTAAGAGCCAAAGTCCAGATCTCTGATGCATTTTGGTTTTGCTGGGGCATCTTGGCACCACACCATGGTTCTGCAGTGCCTTTTCTCCTTGCTGCAGTATATGCTCAGTAAGCTCTTGATCATGCAGCCCCACCAAATTCTGCTCAGTTTGGATTTGAACAATACCAGATACCATAACCATTCTTGGATATTTACTTAATTTTTAAAGGAATAACTCCTAACAGAAGGTAAAAATAAAGACATCAAAGCCACATTCTTTCAGTCAGAAGCGATGGTTCTGAATATACACAGAAATTGTTGTTGGAAGAGAAAATCTCTTAACTGTACTTTCAGGGCAAACAACCTCACTCTCAAATGAGCTGCTTAATTCCTGGTACAGGTAACAACTGTATTGCATGGAGTGTTACCAACTTTAACACTCATGAAGATACTGAACATGTAGGGCTCCTCATAGAACTTTTGCACATTGAAGTATTACCAGAGGAAGTCCAGAAGTTCAGATGTTGGTTGGCTGGTTTTCTATAAAGGGAACATAATGTAAACTGAACCAGTATCCTATAACAGATCAGACTAAAGCAAACTAAAGAGGTAATAATCTGGGGAAAGTCATTAGTGATGTTTATTAAAGTTTTGAGTATCTTCAAGAGGCTCTTCTAATTACTAATCAGAGTTGGTTTTTTCTGAAGGCTTTTCTGCTCTTTGTTTTCATCAAAAGGGGTGTTCCATTATCTTTAGACCAAGCCTTTGGTTTATTTGTTTTGTAAAATAATCAAATTTAAAAAGCTTTATTATTCACAAGCTATTTAAAGGAAAAGATTCCACTGGATTAATAAACATCAAATGTAGGTTTTCTTTAAAATAGGAAAAGAATCAAGAATTATATGTAGTGCTTTGAAATGGCAGACAAACATATGTTTTTAAGTTATTTCAGATGTTTTGTTTTGGTTTTATTCCCAAATAAATCTTCCTGGTCTGTCACTCTGTCTTTGCAATCCCACTTCATTAAGTCACCATTTCTTCCACATATCAAACACAGGCTTACCTTTCAAAATGCAGGATAATCCCCTTCTATATTTAAATTACTCAGTTTCTCATTAGCGTTTGCCTTCACCAAGCCAGAGACTATTTTCAGAGCCTTGTTTTGCTTATCAGACAAGCCCTTTCATGTTTTGTCCCATTATGCCATTAACAAGAGAGGAAATATCCTCGCAGGCAAGATGAGTGATGACTCCTTGTTTTCCTTCAGCTGCTTTTGTGACCTGTGCCCTGCTTCGAGAGGAACTGTGGGGAGGAGCGAGGCAGGAAAAGAACTGTGGTTGTCACTTCTGAGGGGTGAAGAGTTACACAGTCTGCTGCATCCTTGTTAAAGCGATACAGTTTGGTTAGGGCTTTTTTACGGTTGGATTTCATTGTGACTAACAAAAATAAATTGTAGGAGTGTCCCACATATATAAGTATGTATCCCACATATATAAGTAAGTATTTTACAGGTATAGTTGTTAATATGAAATAGGAAATAGTGTCTGATACAGTGTTTGGTGCTCCTGTTCGCTCCCTGTCACCACTGTGTAAAAAACTGCTTTTGACGTTGTTATTTATTTGAAAGGTGCGAAGGGCATTGTTTCAACTTTATTTTCCTACATTTTGAGTTAATTTATTACACTTTGGAGGGGAAGGACTTCCTGAGCTTCACTCAGGACTCTTCTGTTATACCTATGGAGAAGAAATTAAGGAAATCCTAACTTCTTCTTAGCCTCTAAAGGCTGCTGATTCCCACCACTTGTTCTATGAAATGAAATAAGTTTAAAAATCTTTATGCTGCTATTCATGAATAATCTGCAGTGCAATGCTAATATGCAGTCATTTCTAAATACTTACTGTTAGGTATTTTGCTCATGGAATTCTTAGCAGTCTGTCACCTTACAGACTTTTTGGGTTGGAATTTGTATTTGTGCTTTAAACTTGGTCTGTGTACTTCTAGCCAGGAAAAATTAATTTCATCCATGTGTTACTGGTAATTTGTTGTGTTGGTGAAATTTTTGAGAAACTTCATTATTATTATTATCATTATTAACTAAATTGCCTTCTCTTCCTGGCCTAAAAAAAAACCCTGAGTTCAGAGCTTCAACAGGTACCAACAGTGGCAATTTACAAGGTGTTGTGGTATTGGTAGTGGCAGTATTTCAAAGTGCTTGCAAGCTGTGTTTTTGTTTCTCTTTTGATACCTATATTGCATATTGTATGTTGATTGTAGTAGATCCTACTCCTGGATAACATTTTAATAGTTCTATTTGCTTTTAGAACTTTTGCAGATGCACAGACTGTCTGCAGAGATGGGCTGCCTCATTTGGAGGAGACCCAGGGTGAAGGCATAGAGCCAGCAGGTAAGCATGTAAAAGATGATCCGTGGAACTTCTAGCTCTTAGTAGAATTTTTTAAAATGTAGTTTTTATGTGTATTCTAGCAGGTTATGACTGACAATTTCTCAGATAATGTAAGACAAAATTAAAATAAAACTGAAGTGAGTCAGGGTGGCTGAAAAAATTTCAGAAGTTGTCTGTAAATTTGCATGGATTAAATAGTTTCTGCCAGTGTTTGTCTGTATTTGAGATGATGACTAGATAAAAATGAAAAATAGCTTGATCGCATTGAGAATCATGCAAATTGTTGGGTCACCTTTGGCATCACAGCCTACTCACCAGCTGTCAGCTGGGGAGGATTTGGTGTGCAGTGTAATGACTGGAGGCTTGAAAGGAATATCTGTGCTTTGGTCAGTTCTGTGTTGCATTACAGCATGTGCATACTGGTGTCATTTAGTCCAACTGCAGTGGTGAATGACTTGCCTGAATGTGCTGCAGTGTGGCTTAAAGGAGGTTTGCTCGCAGAACTTTCTGAGGTTTTTGGAAGGTTTGCAGCCGTAAGGGAGCTCCCTGTTGCCTTGGTGAGGCTGCTACTTGTATCTAAATGTGCTCATTGAAACAGAATATTTGTTCTAGGAGAAAACTGAAGCAATGAGTACATAGATGTCAGATCTATGTAGGAATTTTGCATGCAGGCTTTATACATGTGTATAAATCTGTATGTGTACAGATATATAGTTACTTTTCAAAAGGCAGTTCTTTGATACACAGTAGGGTTCTCTCCAAGAAGTGAACTGCTAGCTGTATGCTTTCAGTGAGCAGGAAATAAACGTGGATGAATAAAGGTGATAACAAACTCCTGTTTTCAAATTTTCAGGGTATCTTATTGAACTATTTGAGCCACACGTTCTATATGTAGATTATCACTGAGACGGTGATTCTGTAGAGTACTTGCTTGTGTGCTTGTGAAGGCTCTGACCTATTTTTCTAAGAATTTATCTGGGACAGTGGTTAATGCTGTCAGCTCCCTACCTGCTTCTCTCCCAGAGGCTGCTGCTGGCTGCAGTTTAGAGAAGTAAGCTGGGCTGTAAAGCAGTGCTCAGGAAGGAATGCACATGCCATTCAGCCACTCCTGCAGAGATGACCACAGCCTCTGCCACAAAGGTGAGGTGAACAGCTAAGGGTAGAAGCCATTCCAGCTGTTCCATCATAATTTCCCTGCAAATACAAGTCACACCTCATCCATTTTAATTAAGCAGTTCCTTTATTGGCGTTTAGATATGTTTCTAACTTGATGAATCAGGAGCTTACAATTTGTTAGACTTTGTCTTCTATTTGACTTTGGGAATCTGTGGCACTACTTGTTATCCATTTAAATGAGAAGCAGTGTTTAACTTGGAAACATCACACTGCTATGCAGATGCTGAGTGGTGAAGTGAGGGCTGAATTTCAAAAACTCCTCCAAAAAATCTTTCATGAGAAGGGAGTTCAGTGTCTGGTTGCAGGTGGTCTACATTGTATATAAAGAAAAACCAAGGAGAGTCTGATGTTTTTTTAGTTGTACAGAACTGTCTTCCGCACTTTATAATTGATACATTCTGCAACCTCAGGAGTAAATATTTCTAATGAGGATTACAGGTTGTTCTGGAATTTTTTCCTCATTCTTTTCCACCAGTGTATAGAAGCTCATTCCTGCGGAAGCAGGCCAGATTCTGGGGTTTCTAATGCATATGTAAATCCAGAGTACCGTTGCTGTTGGCAGCCAGCATTATATTGACTTAAAACCAGTGTGAAGTTAGAACTCATTCACATTGTTTTATACTGATGGAATCAACAAAATAATTTATGTTGGAAAAGACAACTGGAGGGCAACTAGGACATCTTTCTGCTCATAGGAAGTCTTGTGGCCTTTTTCAGCTGAGTTTTGAAAACCTCCAGGGATGGAAATTGTACAGCCTACCTGTCCCTCTTCTTAGGCTGAGTCACCTATATTGTGAAATTCTTTTTCTTGATCCAGCAAGAATTTTCCTTGCTGCAGCTTGCGTCCATTGCCTCTTGTTCTGCTGTGTGCCTCTGAGAGGAATCTGTTTTCCTTGTAGCACCTGCTCCAGTCTTTGGCAAACTGCAGGTAGATTCAATTATCTTCTCCAGACTGGAGGAACACAATTCCTGCAGGGGCTTCTTGTAGCTGGTGTGCTCCAAGCCCCTGACTGCCTGGGAGTCCCTCTTTTGGGCTTGTGGCAGTTTGTTTGTCAGGATCTCTCTCTTGCACTGGGGCTGCCAAAGCTGCACACTGTTTCAGGTGCAGCCTTGGGAGCACGGAGTAGGGGCAGATAATCACTTTCCTTGGTCTGCTGGCTATAATCTTGCATATGCAGCCAGGGGTGTAGTTAGCCTTCATCTCCATTGGGGCATTCAGCTGACTTGCAGCCAACCCGTCCACTACAGACCTCGGGGGCTTTTCTGCTGAGCCAGCTGGCATCCAGCCCGTGCTGTGCCATGGGGTTATCCTCCCAGAGTGCAAGACTTGGCTGCACACTAGTCAACCTTTCAGGTCATGTCAGCCCATTCTTCCAGTGTGCTGAGGTCCACCCGGATGGCTGCCCTGTGCCTTTTGTCCTGTCAGTCACTTCCTCAAATTTGGTGTCATCACTGAAGCTGGTGAGGGTGCATTCTATTGTCCAGGACAACAGTGCCATTGAACAGTGTCATTCTCACAATTAACCCCTGAAGAATGTCACTTGGAATTGACTGCTAACTAGACTTAAAATTGTTGACCACTGTTCTCAAAGACTACTTATCCAGTCAATTTTTTATCCACCTGTTTCTCCAATTCCAGCTGGTTCAAACCTTCCAAGGATGCTGGGCTATGTAGAACTTGTCAAAGACCTTGTTAAAGGTAAAGTAAGCAACGTGCCACTGCTCTCACCATGTCAGAGCCATCATGGAAGGCAGGTGGGTTAGATTTACCAGGGCCAAGTCAAGTGTGTCCATTCTGGCTCTTGCCAGTCACCATTTTATGGCTCAAAATGATTTCTAGGAGAGTTTGTCCTATAGAGGTGAGGCTGATTGGCCCTTAGTTGTCTGAATGCTATTTCTTCTGCTTTTTGAAGACAGGTGTAACATTTGCCTTTTTTCTTGTGGTGGGGACCTTAGCAGATTGCTGTGCTTTCTCCAAGATAACAGAGAACAGTCTTGCGATGGCTTTGCCCTGGTTTCATAGTATCCACTCTGAGGGATCCCATCTGGTCCCATCAACTGTTTTGTATGTGTCTCACCTGCCACTAGGCATGGAAACTCAGGAAGCCTGACCTTGCCAGTGAATACCAAGGTGAAGAAGACACTGAGAGCATCAGCCCTTTGCATGTCCTATGTCAGTGAGTTGCCCTCAATATCGCTGTTTCTCCTTTTGGCTGCCACTGTACCCGTGGAAGCCCTTCTTGTGCCTTTTCACATTACTCACCAATTTCAATTTTGATTTTCCGTTCCTGCATGCCTGGGCAATGTTTCTGTAGTCATGTTTCCTCCTGATTACATCCTCCACACACTTTTATTTTGGTGCATCATAATCAGTTTTAGAAGCGTCCGTATTGTTATGAAGCTTATTTTGTACTTGTCTTGGTGCACCACTCCCTCCACGTCATCTCGTGAAGGCGTTCTTTGGATGATATCTTATTTCTCTGATCCACACTGGTAGGGGTTTACTGATGTGAAGAGCAGAATATTTTATTGCAGTTAATAATTGTTCCCTTTTCCTCCAGTGGAAAAAGTGTAAGTTTCCATCAATTGTAATATTTTTCTGTGTTTTGGCTAATTTAAAAAGATTTCCTCTATTTATTATCTTTTCTGTTAGAGAGGGTAAAATTACATGTTTATTGTGGAAAATCGGTAATATAGCAGAAAACCCCTTTCCTCCCCAAGCTGTGGCAAGGCAAGCCACAAGAGCTGGCTTGTGTATTTTGCTGGAAGAATCACTATTGTGTTTAGGCTGGCTGAGACTCTCAGGTTCACTTGAAATTCCAAAATTCTGTACTTTTGTTTAATCTGTTTCTTGGCACAAGGAGAAGTTTGACACAGATACCAAGCTCTCAGACTCTAAGCAGTGTATACCCAGCTCCAGCTTTTACTAAAAAGAAGTTAATCTTTCAGAGTCACAGACATCTTGAAGAAAAGTAAAAAATAGTGGGTGAGAGGAAGAATTATGTATTCCTGTTGTCAGCAGAATGTGATGGCATCATAGCTCTGGAATCTTGGATGATGACTGTCTGTCAGGAACGCCTCCAGCAAAGAGCTGAATTCCTTCTCTCATCATTAGGGCAGAGTGATGTTTTGCAGCATCTGGCATATAATCAAGACACTGTTTTGTGAGTTAAATCGGATTAATTTTCAAGCAGAAGTTAAATTATTGGTTTAGTTCTTGCTTCGCAGGGCACATCTGTAGAATATCACTTGGAGTTGCTCAGGTCATGCAGCAGGGCCATTCCACAATCAGCCTGTCTGTTTGTTTATCTGTCTGAAAGGTGACCTTGGGTCTTTTGCATTTTATATGACTCTCACAGCTGTTCTTCCATAAACATCTGAATTAATTTACATTCTCAAATCCTTTCTGGCAGTCACCAGAATACTTGTGGGTCAGGTAGTGAACAGAGAGAAGGTTTCACTAATTATATTAACTTTAAGCTGTAACTTTAAGCTGTAGGCTTAGTGTATTTCTCTTGTCGTTGTTTTTCAACTACTACAGAGTCTCCTTCATATATCCCAGAGGTCCAGCAGTTTCAGCCAGACTGAGTATTCATAAAAAAAAAAAAAAAAAGACTTATTATTTGTTTATCTGTTTAAAGTAATTTTTTATATCTGGGCTTGTACCATGTCAGAACTTCCCATTGTACATGGTAGAAGGAATAAACTGGCTGTTAAAAATACAAAATGTGTAATGTGTTTCATGTTGTGCATCATTTCAAACTTGGTAGAAAATATTTGAGTAACAAATGTACTTTTATAAATCAGTATTCACATGTAAATGGTTCCTAAGTTAAGGATTGTATTGTAAAAGATCAGTTGAAAACTGCAAGTGTCTTTTAAGTGGTTCTTAACTACTTTTTTCCTCCTGTAAAGTTCCTTGCTGAAAATTTACGCCTTAGTTTCCACCTTAGAGGGCAAACTGCACACCTAAAACCCCAGGTATTTAGATCAGCTTTTCTTAGAACAGTTCCCAAGACAAGCTGCAGTACAATCATCCTGTTACAACTTATGTATGAGACCACCCTGAGTCTCTTCCTTCAGCAGTGAAGACAGTGAAACATGGAAAATGCGGTCAGATCATGGAGTTTTTGGCCTTGGAGGAGATTGTCACGGGGGAAAAAATGTACTTCAAGGGTCTCAAACAGTGACAGTCAAGATTTTATTACCGAATAAAATCTCTGCTCTTTCTGTTTTACCTGACAATATAGCCTTCTTTAAGCAGAAATCTTTTTGCAACGTATCTGACCTTCAGAATCATATGAAGGACATGAGCCAAGGTCACATAGTAGTGGATGGAAGAGCAGTTTGGGTCTGAAGTATAATGCGGGTAGCAGGAGTAAGTGGAAGGAAGAGGAAAGGAACAACTACTCTTTACTTGCACACAGAAAACTTTCAGTGGCATTGAGTGCTTTGAGCTGGAACGCTGTTTTCTTTCCTTGTACTCTCTGAAGCTACAGTTGTATAACGTACCAATGCAAATAGTGTATTTAGAGGGGTCTTATTCTGATTTGCAGTTTGGTTTCAGGAGGTACTGAGTCGATTTCCAGCCTGGACATTGCAGTTTAGCTTTCAGATGTTACTGAGGCAGAGCACCTGTTTTGCTTCTCCCGACGTTTATAATTGATGCATTTAGTATTTAGCCAGGCATTCCTTCCTAGGCACTTTCTGCAAAGAATGAGCCCTCTGCCCAAAACCCCTCTGCAAACTGACAGAGGAATATATTGTTCATGTTGTTTTTACTAACTCTGGGGACAGACTAATTAGATTTTTGGTATTATTTGGCTTACCAAGATTTCAGAACTGTTTTTGAGATTTAAGTTCTACCTGCAAATACATGCAAAAGCAGACACTGAATGGGCATTCAAGTTTATATTTGTTTGCGCTGTATCTCGAGTATTATTAAAGTGATGCACAGAGTCTCTGAAACTGATTCTGTTCTTTGTCTTTGATATGAATCAAAGATGCCTTTTCAACACCAGAAAAACCTGAATAAGGACAACAAAAGGAAACCCAGTTTTCAAGTACATTTTTGGTTTCTATGTGTAGGTATTTCAGGGGTTTGATTGATTTTCATTCTTCTCTGGGAACCATGCTGTTATCTACTGCACATCTGAAGTGAAAAGACACTACTAATGCAATTTCTGTAATGTTATTGTAGGAATGTTGCTAATATTTTCAGTTTTCCTTCAAGAGAGGTACTCTTTATTCAGGAGCATTTTTAATACATGGACCAGAATGTTGTATTTTAGCTCTGTATGGTATGATTTTGTTTTGAACAGAGCAGTCACCCACTTGTGTCCAAGCACACCTGCAATCCCTGACACCTTTGTTGTTTTAGAAGCCAGAACATCTATATATAGAGTTTTTCATCTGGGCTTTGGTGTGTCTCTGCAGACAATAAACATTTGGATTAACAACAGCTTCTGTGTCTGACAGGTCTTACCTCTCAACCTTTTCACACCTGCATTGGGGTTAAGTGCACAAACACCTGCGTTGCCTTCTCAACTCATAAAGTATTTATTGGGTGCTACTGCTTGCACTTTGCTGAAGTCTATTACCTAATATCCTTCAGAGCTACTTGTTTTCTAAAATGTCTGGATTTATGATGCCCTTTCTCCACTGACCTAAGCACAGCTCCACACCTATGTTTTGAAAATCATTATGTGCAATTTACACCTGAGATAATGAAAGCACATGGAGATGAAGCAGCTTTATTTGTACTTATTGTTGTCATTAGCACCTTCTGTTTGTCAAGAGGACAATGCAAATCTGCCAGCCAGGAGCAGGAATGGAATGAAACATTTGTGAGCTACAGCAGTTTGCTCTGCCTCTGGCTCTTGGTGCAGACTGCAAGCCCGACTTGAGGGAGGCTGCAAGTGTGTTCTAAAGCACTCTTGTGGCTCCAGCTATGGCTGATGTGTTCATATATTGTCAGAAGTGCTCAGAGAGGCAGTTCCCAGACTTCTGAAGCAACTAGAATAGCATTGGAGAGGGATGTGATGCATGTTGTACTTTTGAACACCCCAAAACCGCTCTTTTTCAGCCACTAAGGTGGCAGAAAACAGCACAGATACTAACTGAGCTTGCTTTACAGTTCTTGCTTTACGTAAGTGTAGTAAAGGACAATTATGCTTATTAACTTGTATTAGGAACTTCAAAAAGTGCTGTTTTCTGTTACTCTTAATTCTGACAAACCCAAGCACTTTGGTCTGAAATTTTCTCACCAGCTCACTGTAGAATGTATATATTTTTTAAAGTCTATGCTAAAAATATTGCTTCATTTATGAAAGTAAATCTAAGGAAAAAGACATTCTTAAAATGTTCTTGTACTGTTTTGTTCATAAGTATGGGAACTGCTTGACCAGGGAGTCTTGGGAGAGTTTGTGCTTTCCATGTGAGGATTCACCTGAATTTTGCCAACTTAGCACCCCTAGGTTCTCTAAGGAGTGTATTCATACTCAGCCTCTTGCAGGGTGTGCAAGAGCCAAGGAGAGTCTTTGAGACAGACTTTTCTTGTGAATGCCAGGGACTGTCCCAGTCCTTGGCTCCAGTGGCGAGAGCAAAGGGACATTTGTTGGTGCTCTGCATCTTTGTCCTGTCAAGGAAGGGGAGAAAAAATACAAGGAGAAAAAAGTGGATGGTGTAAAGACAGGGTGAGGAAGACAAGAGCAGAAGATGAAAAATGGAAACATGGAACCAGGGCGAGACAGGAGTGAGTGGAATGGACACATTAGAACGTGGGGCAGATGACCAAGGGAAAAACTGTGGGAAGTAGTGAGGAACAGGGACAGAATGAGGGAGAAGAGCTGGAGGGGCAGGAGGGAGGGAAGACTTATAACAAGCAAAAGGAGCTTGAATACTGAGCAGGGGTAGAGGTTTCATATCTTTTGGATCTCTTTAGCCTTCTGTTTCACCAGCTACTCCATTGGCACAAGGGGGAGTGCAGAGCTGAGTACAGGCAAACAGATTCTTCTTGTATTGGTGTTGTGCCTGTAACACACAGATCATCAACATAATTCTGTATGGCACTTTCATTCAAGATGCAGAACAAAGTATAAGAAATAAAGATTTCTCTTTCTACATGGTATACTTGATGATAAAAAATTGGGAAGTCCGTCTCTTAGGAGCTGGGAAGTGCCACAGTTGTGCTTAATCCTGTGGTCTTTTTTCAATCCTCTTGTCCTCTGGTACACAGTCACATGGTAGTTTTGTTTTCAATTATAGATTACCTTGACAATGGTGCTTTAACTTCCAGAGTCCCTGTGGACTTCGTTTGCTGATGGCAGAGTCAGACTGAGAATAGATAACTCATGCCCACAGACTCCCATAACAGTTCATCAGATGTTCAAGGAGAGCCTGGAAAAATATGGATCCCTTAATGCTTTGGCCAGCAAAAAGAATGGAAAATGGGAGAAAATAACTTTCTCAGAATATTATTGCCTCTCTAGGAAGGCGGCCAAGAGCTTCTTGAAGGTAGGTAGAGGAAACAAAACCAATTCCTTTAATCCTTTTGTCTTCTTTAAAAACCCAAAAAACAAATAAACAAAAAAATATCCACCTCAAACCCCACAATATAAGAGGCTTTTTACATTACTTGAAGATCAGTAGTCATATTCTTTATTAAAATGATAATGATGAAAATTAGTTTTGGTCAGAGGTAAACACTTCTGTCAGGGAACCTTGACTGCAAGTGGGGAGCTGCTGTGTTCCACTGTCGCGCTGGGACATGGATGCAGAGCTCAGCATGAGGCCTTGGGATTAAAAAAGAAAAATAGGGGAAAACTACTATCGTGAATTTGGTGAGATAAAGACAATCTTGAAAACATTCTAAACATAGGGTAATATTAGTACTCATTATGCTCTTGTTCGTATTAAAATATTCTGGGTTTTGGGCCTTTCTGGGCAGCAGAGTTCCACCAGACAGGAGAAGGTAGTGGAAAATTCACATCCTGTTAATTGCTGATAAGTACCATGTTTGTTATGGATACCAAAATGTGCCTTCACATGCCTTGTCAATACTGCAATAATAAATCAAAAGTTTCCATGGTTTATATTTGTGTGTACGTTTCTCTCCAGTATGCCTGTATTATTTAACCTTATGTATATTATTTTTAAGCTTGGTCTTGAACGATTCCATAGTGTAGCAATCCTTGGATTTAATTCTCCAGAATGGTTCATCTCAGCTGTTGGAGCTGTTTTTGCTGGGTAAGATGTTTTGGGGGAGGGTTAATTTTTGTGGGGGATTTAGGGATTTCTGTTTTGCTAGGTCTGGAAATGTAGCAAATCAGTATTATGTGTCATATCTTGGAAGTTGTGTTGCTACTGATTAACATATTCAGTAACCTTCTGGAGTCTCATATCCCAAATATTCCAGGCACTCATAAATGGATCCTGTTTGCCATGGACTTAACCATGACAGTCACACAGAAGCTGTTGTACAGGATCTTATCAATGGAGGATGTGGGAAACAGATGAGAATCAGAGTTTTATATTAATGATATTTGTCTGCAGTAAGATTTACTCAAGCAGATGAAGTAACATATGAATACTAACTACCCTGATTTCTTCTGTCCTGATACCTGTTAATTTGGATTTTACTTCTTAAGCTGTTCTGTACCAATGAAATACAAATTGGTATCTGTGTACAGCTTGAACATAAAGAAGACGTAAGTGGGGGTGTTTTTACCACTTCCTGAGCTAACACCTGTGTAACCTTAAGTGGGTTAGAACACTGAGTCGTAGTCTACAGCATCTTCTGCTGAATAGTTCAGAGATTAGTTTTTGCAATGGGTATAAATCAGAGATTTGTTTATATCTGAATATGTGAAACAAACATTAGAGCCGTCCTGCTGTTTGCTTCCACATCTTCATACCCCTTCAGGTTTCATCTGATCTTTGATTATTATTCTCTTTTGATACTACGTGCATGTATATGTGTGTGTATGTATATAAATATATATTCTTATATATAAAAATTTTTTTATGCAGAGGAATTGTCACAGGAATATATACAACCAATTCTCCAGAGGCCTGTCACTACATTGCTCATGACAGCAAGACTGATATCATGGTTGTGGAAAATCAGAAACAGCTGGACAAGATAATGCAGGTAATGAGGTGGCTGAATGGTTACTGGAAAGCCACAAATTTTTAATTTCTCAATGCTTTATTGGCCCCAAATACCATGTACACTCTCTGTATCATGAAAACTTTCTTTGTGAAGTGTGTGCTGTTACTCAGAAATCTGGTATCTGGTGTTAAAGCTTGTGAGTGGTTCTGACCTTCTACAGTGTCTGTGGGTCCAGCGGAGATCTCACTGGATGGTTCACTGCAGGCTTGCCTGAAAAAACCCCACATTTTAATCCCATGTTTTTACTGTCACCACCTGATTGTGTTTGAAAAAGCACAGTGCACGTGAATGGAAGAGATTATGCTGATGCAGGTGTGTAAAGGTCTGCCATTTAAATATTAAGGATGTCAGTGTTCAGAATTTCCTCTTTCCAAGGTATTATCTTCTCCTGCTTGTAATGTCAGCCATTAAGGCTCTTGAGTTTAATGCACTTTGATAGAATGATTGTTAACATCAGATAGACCTTAGTGAGAAAGGAGGAGCCTCCCTAAGTGAACAGCCACAATTTTGACAAAACTCTTGGGCAGCTGGGAGTGCCTTTCAGCAATAGTGCCAGATGGAAAGACCAATTTGATGGAAAGATGACATGGGAGAGGGGCACAGGCAGCTCCTTGGGAAGGGCTTGTCTGTCTGTCAGATATTGAGGGAGGCCTGTGGCCTCACCAAACTTGCACCAAATGGCACCATTTGCTGAAGCAAGAGGGCTCTCCACGATGGAGTTTTCTGCCAAAACCACGTACCTGCCAGAGAGAAAATACACAGTGGTTTTTTTCAAATGTATTTCATATAAATTGTTCATGAATTACTTTGTATTTTCGAAATGTTTTGTTTTACGTGCAATATTGACCAAGAGAGATTTTTAAAAAGTATTCTATAAAAACATACAATCAGCAAACCTTCTTACAGTGTCACTGACACAATACCAGGCTATGCTGTTTTGAACACGGAGAGAAGAATCCAAATGGAAAAACTCAAGGGGTTTGGTTCATGCTCACTATGTAGAAAAAGAGATCTCTGGCCAGCACTGCTGTATCCAGCAGAGGATTTTTTTGAAACTTTTTTTCTGGGACCCAAGAGTGAAATAATAGCATAACATTGCAATTGCTATCCTTCTAATAATATGTACATAATGGCTACCATCAAGCCACTGCTTTTTTGTATTGGCAAAACTCAATTCAAGATGTGATCAATTGAAAGGCATCTGTGAGGCACCGGGTCCCTCAGAATTCAGTGAAATCAATGCTCTCTTCAGGTCATGCAAAGCACACAAAGAGCTGCTGAAAGCAGCAGCCACTGCTGTCTGCCTGTAAGCCTGCAGCTTTATATTTTTATTTATCCATACAGTGTGCCTACAGCTTCCTTTTCTTTTTTCCTTAAGGAAGTAGAACTTTTTTTAGCACTTGAATGTCAGTTTTTGCTGAGGGACTTTATTGGTGGTCACAGCCAGGGTCAGCTTCTAGCTTGACCTGCACTGTTCCTTGATGTGCCCTTTTGTGCATTATGAGAAGGGATGCTGAGGAGCCATTTCTGGTGTATTTTTCTTTCTTTTTAAACCTTTTGACTGAAACCAGATTTCCTAGAGCAGACGTGTAGTCTGTGTAGATTGTGAAGTCCCCTCCTCCTTCCCTCCTCCTCTAGTTGAGCTAGGTGGTGATGAGTTTAGGGGACAATATCTGGTGGTGAGGAGAAACAGGAGGTTTTTTGTGCCTGTCAAGCCATTACAGTTTTGGCAGCATTACAGTGGATAAAAGCCCACACAAGATATGAATAATAAATTATAACTTTGTTTCAAAAAATCCAACAGATCTGGAATCGTTTGCCGCACTTGAAGGCTGTGGTGCTGTATAAGGACTCCATTGCAGAGAGGCATCCGAATTTGTACACGGTGAGCCAATACTGGAGCAGAGGCGTAACCAAAGAATACATGGGGTTATACCCATCTATTACCAGTTAATACATGGGGTATTATTTATTTGATCCATTTCTACTGTGAGTATCTACCATTTAGAATGCATTGCTGTGTTCCAGCAAACATGTTCAAAAGCTTCATCAGCTTTTTCTGTTTAATTTACCTTTGATTCTTCACATTTAAAAAAGGAGCTACCTTGCTTAACTGTCTGTCTTGTGTCTTCCTGATCTTTAACTTGACTGGGTTATTAAAACACCCATAGTTTTTAGGTTGGAATGTGTACTCTCAAATGGTTAAAAATAAAAGTTGCCCCCTGGTGCCTGTGAATTTGGTAACTTTTTTTTTAAATCCAGTATTTTAACAGGACTACAGATTATCAGATTTTAGGCTGAAAAGCTTCAACTGTGGAAAAAATACATTGAAGGGAAATATAATGTATTCAGTATATAAAAATATAATGAGGAGTACACAGCATAAAATATTTTAAAATACTGGTAATTTTGATAATCTGGTAGGAAAAAAGTTTTCTGTGCTATTTTTTCATATCATGCATATAACTTAATAATAGACTGTTACTGTTCCAATACTGTACATAATGATACAGATCGTGCCTTGCATCTTGTACAATAAAAATGTTAATATAAAAATGATCTTACTGTTTAAAAAGATTAAGTGCTAGCATTTTATTATTGAACAGTTGGCAGTTACTGAAATCTAAATGTCTTGAGAATTGCTGTATTTTTAAACACTGATTCAGTGTTCAGGTGTCATGTTGGACATTTTCTCAGAGGAGCAGAGTAGCTGTGAGTGTCTGACTGTCGTACTCAGACACGAAAGAACCACGCAGACACTGTTCTGTCAGGATAGGGCCAGGGCCAAAAGAGAGAGCAAGAAGGGCCAAGTAGGGCAAAGAAGGGGGAAGAAGGAGGAAGAAGAGGGCCCGGCTCTTTATTTTGTCAGTTATATATCTTTTTAGAGACAACCATGGATTGGAGGATGGGGTTACCACCTCTCCATGACACTGGTCAGACCAAAAGTCTATCATATTTCTCCGCCTAACAAAAAGAATGATAATAACAGATACCGGTAGGTAAACATGCCTGATGTTTACAGTAACAGTGCCTGAGAAATTCTACTACAAGAATGAAAACATAGAAAGCCTGCAAAACTCAGGGCGACATCTGACAGTTGCCACAGTTTATCTAAAGGAAAAATTAGAGATCAGATCACCAAAGGTAGAAATGATTGTTGATGAGGTGTGATGTAGAGCAAACCACCAGCCCACATGGTGTTTGATAAAAGGGATTTGTGCCGTGTAATGAGCGGCTGCAGGGGCAGAGCTGGCTGAGCAGTGCGTGTTTCCAGAAGGCAAATGCAGAGTCAGGAGTGTGGTGTGACTGTTTCTGTACCTTCCACACTCGCTGGAAGGCCAACACCATCTGTTGCAGGTGCTGTTCAGTAAACAAAGCCTGGGTAACAGATTCTCAGTGATCAGTGCATTCCACTGTGTGAATACAGTAAGGTCAGGAAAACAGGAACAGCTGCCTAGAGACATACAAACAATTACATCCTTGACACCACCAGGCTTTCCAGGAGCTTGTGAAACTGATGCAGCCACATTCTGTGGGAAGGGATAGAATGTGACGAATCCTCTACTTGCTACAGAGCTGTGCAGTGGCTCTCTTTTCAGAGGTGTGGTTTGTTGAAAGAAAGTATAAAACTGATGGATAATCCTTAGGACAGCCTTGCCACCCAAGAAAAGGAGGTTAAGGTGCCCCAGAGGCTGACTATTGTAATCTTAGTAGTGCAGTGGCAATGGCAGAGGTCTAAAAGAAGCAATGAACTACTCTAAAGCAGAGACTCTCCTTTTTTACCTCTTTCTCATCATGCCCATTACTGCTTTGTGGTCCTAGATATAACCCCAAGAAATCACTGAAAAATGAAGGTGCTGCACCTTGCTTTTAAACAACATGCTTCTGGAGCACAGTATGAGTCACATGATTGCAATGGGAAACTGACAGTTTGGTTATTAATTTTCTTACAATTGGCATTGATATCAATGGTACACTTGGCAGCATATCAGGGGTGTGTGTGCAGCAGAAGTATCTGGGAGCAACCAGTGTAATACAGAGGATCAGGTTCAGGATTCTTCTAGGCCAATTTGTGTGGCATGAAAGTCCAGTGTCATAAAAGTTTTATCTCACTCAAGAATGAGCCAAATTTGAATGAAAGTTGTGACCAGCATCATATGCTATTTCCTATAAAATAACAAACAAATTATTTGGGCAAACATTCACACATCTAGATAATGATGCTTTTGCAAAGAAGCTTTCATTCAGTTGCTTTATAGTTATATTTATGTAGCGTACAATGAATTATAGATGAGCTGTCACAAGTGTACTCTTAAAAATGATGCATCCAGATTCCTTTAAATAGACACAAAATCATTCTTACAGTGTGAGATAGTAACAGAATTTTAGCCTACATGACTTACCCATAGTATCCACGTTGGAGGAGGAACAGTGTTACTATTCCCTTCTTAGACACTGAAAAGACTCATGGCAGCACAATTTTAGATAGTCTATTTGCAATTCACACATTAAGCTCTAAGATAGACTTACTGTATTTCTTACACAGCCAGGGTCTGGGGAAACTTGCCTTGGATACGTGTTCAGAACAAGGCACTGAAATGTTCTAACATTTTTGAGACAGGAAAGAAGCAGTACTGAGTCAATTTGTAAGAAGCCATTTGACATCCTGTATTTTCTGTTCCACGTTCTAGATGGAAGAGTTTCTGGAGCTGGGAGGTGATGTCTCCGACAGTACTTTGGATGACATTATTAACTCCCAAAAGCCAAATCAGTGCTGTGTTCTGATATACACCTCTGGAACAACGGGGAAGCCAAAAGGAGCCATGCTGAGTCATGACAATGTAGGTACTTTAGGCTCTTCCTGTAGCAGAGAAACAGCAAAGTGTGAGGATATTTATTCGTGTGGTTTGAAAGGGCTGGAACATCCTAGAGCCCTGAAATGCTTTTGCTTTTATAGCATGGATGGTGTACTGCAAAGCAATGTCCAAAGTGCAGTCAGCTGCTTCTGGTAAAGTACAAGCAAAGTAAAGAATGAAACTCCATTCAAACAGCATTTCACAAAGTTCTTTATGGACATGAAATTTTTATTCACTGTATTTCTTGTAAGATCTAATGCATGTGTTCATAAATACAATTCACAGACTGCCATAAAGTCTTGCAAGTGATGTCATAAGTCACTGTAAAATGAACAAATAATATACATCAGCCAGCTGCTATCAAAACAGCCTGATGGACTGCTTTTGCAGATTTTATTAGAATTGGGGGTGGATGTGTGGGTTTTTTACTTTGGTGTTTTTTGTTCCTGGACTTGTGTGCAGGTTTCTGCATCTGTGACTGGAGAATAATACAGCTCTAGTGCTCAGTGCTCGTACTTACAGTAGCCCTACCTGCATTGTTGCAAACAGAAAATTTCCAGTTACAGGGAAAAGCAAAGTTGTTTGCTAAAAGGACTTTCCAAGAGGTTTGCTAGGGAAGATATGTGGTTGGTGGCTGAGCAGGAGTGGAAGGTGGTAGGGAGCCTTTCTGAAAACACAGAGAATCTGTGAAAGGGGTGGTCTAAGTTCAGGCCTCACCCCTTAAAATAAAGCAGAAATTATTGCAGCCATGCACACTGTGAACAGCAATTCATGCAAATGTAGGGGATTAGTGCAGTCATACCTGGAAGCAGAACACAATGAACTTGGGAGACAAAAAGACTGATCTGATGTGCAGATCTATGCTCTTCTATCTCAAAGGAGTCTGGTGTCATTTCCATGCCAGCTGCCAAACTATTCTTGGCTGCTGATCACAAACAGGCTATTTTTATGTTGACAAACAGTGGAAAGCATGCCATGCCTGTAGCTCTGCTGCTGCCTTCTTTAGTCAAAGATGTTTGCCACTGTTCATGAGCAAAACCAGTGCTGAATCAGTCCTGTATGATCCACACAGATCTGCTGTGAGTGTGCCTGTGTGCTGCAAGGCCTGGAGTACAAGCAATGAATACAGACACATCTTAAACACATCCCATTCTTCCTACTTTGTAAGTCTCCCATAGCCACTTGTGCTGTGGTGCTGCCACCTAAACTTGGAGGGGCCTGGCCTGGCAGCACGCTGCTCCTTAAAACCCTCTCTTGAGAATCTCTGTTTCCTTAGACCAAGCCTACACTTGTACCTTCTAATTTATTACAAAGGAGCTGGCAGGAACATACTGTGATAACAGGAGTACATGTGATTTGTGTTCATGCTCTGCCATCTTGGATACTCTCATTTCTGTATCCTGCACTACCCAGTTTAGATTACAGACTCCTCTGAGAAAGAGCTGTTTCTTTTTGTTGCTTGGGGTTTTTTTGGGAGGTGTTGTTTGTTTTGGTTTTTATTTTTGTGCACATACATCTTTTCCATCGCCTTTCACACCATCACATATATTGTGGGTCTTCTGTATGCTGTGTTCTGATAATGAAGCTATGCATATTTAACATCCTTGAACTGCATCTTCTGAGATAAAGTGGGAAATGGGAAGAAGGATGGGGGAACATCATCCAGCTTCCCTAAGAAGTCAAGCAACACAACTTCAAAACTATTCGTGTATGTGCTGCCTCTCATGACGGGGGTGTGTGTATGTGTCAGATGGGAACCACTGCAGTGAATATCCCAGAGGCTTTCAGAGGAGCAGAGTACAGCTCGTATCTTCCTCCTTAGTGCTTAGCCAGGGGATGATCAGTACAAGGCAACGAGCTTGTGGCTGATACTAAATTGTCCTTTGAGCTCACTGATCACTGAATATTTATTGTTCTTTTTCTGACTTGTAGATACAGCACTGGTGGAAGGTGCCAGTTTAATAGAAAGCCTGCAGAGCAGGAGAGCTGCAAAGGAAGGGACAGATCAATTTGTTTCTTGTCCATCCAGCCCATGGCTGCCCAGCTCAGTGTGTCACTAGGGCATGGGGAGCTGCTAGCATTCATAGCCCAGTCAGGCAGCACAAATACTGTATTTACTTATGTTATCTGCACTTCTGTATTGCTGCAAAGGTCATCTGGCTTTTGGCAGAGTGTCCCCAGGGAACTGACAGGCTGGTGTGTTGTCACTATTGCAGTATCTTCAGCAATTTCTGTGAGCTCAGACTTTTCACAGTTTCATTTGCATAGCAAGAGGATCCTTAGTTTGTGTTAAGAGGAAAAAAGAGAAAAGCAAAACAAAACAAAATCCCCACCATACCTAATGTGTTTTATTATTTATTCAAACAGATAACTTGGACATCAGCACATTGCAGCAGAGCAGGAGATATGCAACCTGCAGAGGTCCAGCAGGAGTCTATAGTCAGCTATCTCCCACTCAGCCACATAGCTGCACAGATCTATGACCTGTGGACTGGAATCAAATGGGGAGAGCAAGTTTACTTTGCTGAGCCAGATGCTCTAAAGGTACCTTGTCTTGCATTACATCTAATTAAGATTGCACTTCTTTCTCTTAGAAAAAATCCCAAGGAGAGGGTATGATATTTGAAAAGTTGTAGAGGATGAAGATTGAGAATCCATTATTGTAGGAGTTACGGAAAAATAAAGTTCATTTTATTTGTGATCCCATGCTCTAGATTCCAGTTAAAATATATAATTCATATCCGTAAGATTCTTTTAAGGCAAAAGAAGTATAAGCAGTTTTTGGAGGAAAGGGAGACAGGAAGAACTAAACCATGTGTGTTTTTCCTCCTTGTGTACGTACCTCCCCCGAAGTGTCAGACCTGACACATGTTAGTGCATATGGCTGACTGAAGTGGGCTCAGCAGCCCTTCTGTATATCCTACATATTTAGTGATGTTCTACATGACTAAAGATGCAGGTTTTACTTCGCCAAACCTCTTTATCTCTGCTATGTGCCTTTTGTTGAAATTATTTACTGATTATAACAGGGCAGCTTGATCAACACACTAAAAGAAGTGCAGCCAACAGCTCACATGGGAGTTCCCCGAGTATGGGAGAAAATCATGGAGAAGTTAAAGGATGCTTCTGCTCAGTCAGGATTTATGAAGAGGAAAATGCTGTCATGGGCTATGTCACTTAGCTTAGAGAGGAACCTGAATGGCTCAAGCAGGTATGTAGTGCAATGAGTGAGATTTCCAGCAACCTGAAAGTAGCAGTTTGCTTTGTAATAAACTCTGACGCCTCAGTGAGACTCTTTGTATAAGTGGGTAAAATTTGGCTTGGCAACACAGCAAATACAGTGCAAGGGGGAGGGTATAGTTATCAATTATTATTGATGTCAGTTATTTCACAATGAAGTCTAAAAATTTCTTATGCAGAATGGTATTCCAAAAGATCATTCCATTATATTGCTTTGCTTGTCTGATCATTCAGCTTCTCAGATAGATCTTGCAAATTTCAGATTTCGATGATGTAGGTTCTCAGAGACACATTTAACTGATAAAAAATCAGGAATACAAGACCTGTGTTGTATATAATATCTTTTTATAGATTCTTTATGTATTTGTTGAATTCAGATACCTCAGGAGTTGGAGATAGGAAAGCTGGAGAAATGAAAGACACTGAATAAATGAAAAAAGGATGACTGTGTCACCTTACTTATGTTCAAACTTCTGTCAACACCCAAAAACAAATGACAAATACACCTCTAAGCAAAATCTGTGCCTGATTTTGTTTTGAAAATATCCTAGGTTGCTCTGACTTACTTGTGTGTTTTGTACTCAGCAGTGACCTAAAGCAGCTCTGGGCAAGATTAGCAGACTACTTAGTGCTTGAAAAAATCCGCAATGCACTGGGGTTTTCTTCCTGTCAGAAGCACTTTTGTGGTGCTGCTCCTCTCAATACAGAAACACTGTACTTCTTCTTGGGTCTGAACATCACCCTGTATGAGGCCTATGGGATGAGTGAGACCACAGGCCCACATTGCCTGTCTGGGCCTTATATTTACAGGCAGCACAGGTAATTTTGCCCTTTTTTATTGCTATTTTTAAAATATGTTTTGTTTCATTTTATCTATGAAAAGAGTATTTACTAAGGTCAGGAAAGATACTACAGCTTATTTTATTTTCTCTGAGTGCATTGCCACTCTGTTGTGACTTTGGGAGTCAGAATAATTTCCAGGTCAGAATTTGAACACGTTGACTCCAGAGCACGCTGTGCCAGGAGCACTGAAACTGAGCTACAGCTTTCTAGGCAAACACAGTGACTACATCTGACATATACCCTAGCCCTGGCCCAGGGGAGGAATGCAAGACCTCAAAGACAACGGTGGTTTTATACCTGAAGATACAGGGGGGAAAAAAGCAGCAAGCACAGGGCAAGACAGACTGCCAGAAAGTGCTCAGACACCCTGACAAATCTGCCCTAGTGAGCGAATATTCCATAGCTGTTGGACAGTTACAGCACAGTGATATTTGCAGTCACGGGTACTTCAATAGTTTCAGGGATTTGGCACGTTGGCCAGCTTATCAGTATTATGTGTGATGTTTCTGTGATCCTTGTGGGGTTTTTCTGCTCTTCTCTGGTAGCTGTGGTAAACCAGCACCTGGATGCAGAGTGAAACTGGTGGACAAAGATACAGAAGGCAATGGAGAAATCTGTTTCTGGGGAAGGACTGTTTTCATGGGTTATTTAAATATGGAAGACAGAACAAAAGAAGCCTTTGATGAGGAGGGGTGGCTGCATTCTGGAGATTTAGGAAAGCTAGACAAGGATGGCTTTCTCTATGTCACTGGAAGAATTAAAGGTAATAGGCAAAATCTTGCTGTCTGTTTATGGTAAATGTTCAGCACTATTCAGTCATCTCTCAGATGTGGTCCATCTAATGAAGTGTCTTTCCTCTAATGCCAGCAGCATTGCCCTAACAGGAAGGTAAAATAAACTTTCCAATGAGAAAACCACAGTGTGCTCTGGGCTCAGGGAAGGTTTCCCTCTAGCCTGTAATAGGTGGAGATGATTCAGTTCCTACAATGAGGCTTTTTATCTCCCAGACCTTTACTCAGTATTAATTACAATTAGCAATGTAAACTACTAACACAGGTTTAATGTGTCTTGTTCAATTTGAATGATACCATTAAGCTGTCCAGTCTCCCTCTGAATCTTGTCAAATTGTGTTAATTGCACATTAGAATGTTTAGACAGTAAGGAGAGGCATCCTCTGTTATACAGATGTTGTTGCTGTAGGTCAGAGGTGGGTTCCTCTGGTGCCTTAGGTGAAGTGTTTGCAGAGACCAGAGCTGAAGCTTGAGAGCAGAAGGGAAAGCTAAAGCTAAAGCCATGCACTTTGGTGTTATTACAGGACACTGGGTGAAGTCTCACGAGACTGAGACTGGTCACTTGCTTACTTGGAGGCTTTTTTCATGATATGTATTCAGACAGTGGGATTGGTCACAGGCACGATATAACTGAGGAAGATTAAAGAACTGAGTAAATACCATCTTAGAACATAAGATGAATCACTAGGGAGATAACATAGAGGAGTGAATTTGTCACAGGTGGCATCATGTCCTGCTAGGAATCAGGACTGAAGTTGGTACTATTAATAGCCTGCACCAAATGCAGCTGTCTTACTTTCAGCTTGTTTTCTTGTCTGATTCATTTTCCTTTAGCACAGCAGTAGCAACTCCTTGTCTCAATCCATCTGAACATTTCTGTTTCTCTTATATCTGTCTTGATTGCTGAACTAATAGCAATTACTCTAAATTACAGGAACGGTAGACAGTCTGGGATAAAATGAGCATATGCCCAGTTTAATTGAAGTTTTAAATTCAGGTCCAAATAAGGACAATGAAAAACTGAGGGCCAGAGAGATTGGTAGAGGATCTGAGACAAAGACAGGACTATTGCAAAAGGAGGGTGGAATGGAAGGGAAAGTTAGACCTAGAAAAGTGTGTCTGTGTTATTTGCTGAAGCATGTTCTGAAATGCTGCAAAGACAATTATTTGAGGACAATGAGAGGTCACCCATGTAGCAAAAGCAAAGAACTGGAATTTACTTAGAGAATACTCAAGTTTGTAATAATTTCATGGAATATATGTATTACACTTCAGAACAGATGTTGCTTTTATGGAGGCTTCCTAAAGTAGTAACTTACTTTTCTCTGACCCCTCTTGGTGGATTTAAGAATTGGTTTTACTCATGATGCTAACAATGAACTTGCTTTTTGGTGAGATAGCAGCAATAGAATAGAGGGTGAATCCTTTGCTAATTTGGAAGAGATGATCTCTCACAGAAAAATTCCAGTTACATAACAGTCCCTTGAGATTAACCTGTTACTGGATTATGTAAAAAATACCTGGAGCAGACATACTGAGGGAGATCTGAGAATTTGAGCATGTTTGAAAAATAGTAACATTTTTATTTTGAAGATAATTAATAGGACTTGTGGTCTTTGGAAAATATTATCTTGGGAAAAAAAATCTCTCTTATTTTTTATGTCAGAATAAAAAAAGCAGGTTGAGCCAGACGTTAATCTGATTTTTGGAATTTATTTGAATTCAACTAATAGCCTTTCTTTTTTTGCCTAGATTTGATTATTACAGCTGGAGGTGAAAATGTGCCTCCAATTCCAATCGAAGATGCTGTTAAAAAAGAACTGCCAATTGTTAGTAATGCTATGGTGATTGGAGATAAAAAGAAATTTTTGTCAATGTTCCTGACCCTAAAGGTAAACCAGTTTTAATATTGCCTTCAATGAAGTTCTACATGTGCACCTAACAAAAGAATAATAATTTTGAACCATTTGTAAAAAGACCTAGTTGTAAAAATTACATAGGAGGATGTTTTGTTAGCAGGGGGAAAAATGTATAGCAAGTACAGACCAAACCCTGCTGGTTCTAAACTTAGGGTTACCTGATCTGCTAAACATCCACATATTTACTGCTGTTTCTCCTACATATACAATAAGAGCTATTTTCTATTTAAATGCAAATTTTTATATAAGAAATGCTGGAGGATTGAGAAGTCTCAGTAACAGAACACAACAAAAGCCTTTATGCTTACAGATGAGCAAAACCAACAAATGTTTCTGTTATGGGCAAACCCGGAAACTTTCCAACAGAAACATTTCTCTACAATTTGTTATTTTTATAACACACGAAGGATGACTGTGGAACAAAATAATTAATAGCCTTGCTGTGGTACAAGCTTCAATTGAGAAATCACTGTTTTGCTAAAACATTTGCTCTTCAGTTCTGTGTACATACCTAGAGAATGCCACTTTAGGTGTTTTCAAGTTGTTTACCTCTATGACTGATACTCCCTATCTTCAGGTACAATAGAAATACTAATTTAAGAAGTCTAAGGAACACTTCTATCTCAAGCTGTTTACGTTACACCATAGTAATTCCATTGAATGATGAGCTAAATGTTTCCCTGTAACAATGGAGTCATTTGGAAAATATGGCAGAAATTCAGGGTCAGAGATGGACTCTATTGCATAATTCATTCACATGTTTTAAGTCTGTTCATGACATCTGCATATAAGCCGAAAATATTTGCATTTGGTAGCCAAGTGGAAAGAAAAGCCCTTCATGGTCTGTAGGTGCTTTTTAAGGCTTACAGAATGTTTGCGTATTTATCCTGAGCCTTCTTACTAAGGGGGAGGGCCTGGTCAGAGAACCTGTTAATGCCTTTTAGGACTGAGCATTTGATGATTTACTTCATTTGATATTTTAGAGTGTGCTGGACCCAGATACATCTGATCCCACTGACATTCTCACAGAGCAAGCTAGAGACTTCTGCCAGAGGAGTGGCAGTAAAGCCACGAAAGTGTCCGAGATTGTAGCTGCAAGAGACCAGGCGATCTACAGGGCCATCCAGGAGGGAATCAACAGAGTCAACAGCAATGCTACCAACAGGGTTCATTGCATTCAAAAATGGATAGTCCTGCCAAGAGATTTTTCCATTTCTGGAGGAGAGCTAGGTAAGACTTACTGATTTATCTTGAGGTACACGAAGTTAAGAGGCTGCTGATCTAAGAATATTCAGTACAGGGAAAGGAAAAACGGTTATGCAGTGGGTGGTAATGAATACAAAAATTGGAGTTTTAGCTGTGCACACATTTATGTATCTGTGCTCATTTGCAAGTAGAGCTCGTAAGTTTTAGATTGCTTTGAGTAATTAATCAATTTTGTTTAATTCCTTGTGCATTATAGTATTAATAACTTCCAGTAATAAAACTGAAAGTTTCTCTTAAAAAAAGAAACAGAAGCAGCAAGATAGTGAAAGCCTGGTAATGGAGCACAAAGCACATTACCAGGCTCTTTGAATAAACTGGGAATTGTTTAAAAGCTTTCAAAAACATACTTTCATGAAAAAAGTAGCAGCCAGTTACCACCCTCTTATGTGCAGCTCCCTTTGAAGTCCTCATGCTTATGTGGAGGCAACCTCACATACCACGCTTGCTTCTCACTTTCAGCATTTATCTGTACTTAGAGTGGGGCATGTCCTTCCCAACAGGCTCTTCAATAAAAAACTTAGGCACCAAAGCTCGAACTGAGTAGGAATTTTTGTTGCTATTTCTGGAATTGACTCTCCCTCTTTTAAGGTCCCACAATGAAGCTGAAGCGGCTCACCGTGCTTGAGAAATACCGAAATGAAGTAGACTCCTTCTATAAAGAATAAGAAGTGTTTCCTCCGAGCATTAAGATCTGTAAGCAAAAGGAAGTGCTTTCTAATCAAAAACTTTAATGAAGATTTATGCTTTGAGTTTGTAGTCTATTGAACCAAACCACTAGAAAGCTGCTGTCAATTTAGTTGTTCCTCATACTCACCTGATCATTTGTCCTTTTTACAGAAGCATCTACAGCGTGTCCGTTCTCTAATGCTGCTTTTATTTTATTACCTAAATGACTAAAAAATCCTTCTGTGTTGTATAAAGCAGATATAACTAATTCCTCTAGACTGAAACATAAAATTTTTATACAGTGCTCTTCCATTTTTTTTTCTTTTGTTCTACAGGATGTTCCTGTAGCTCATGATGTATTTTGCTAGATAGCAGTACTGCTTAGTGAAACTGCCATACCACTCCAGTGATAATTATTTAAAAAAAAAAATTAAAAATCAAAAGGGCTGGGATTTTTTTCCACTCCCAGAGAACAACTTCCTTTTCACTAACATATTTCAGAACCTGAAGACACTCCTCTTCTATTTCTGTAGTGCCTAGAATTCAGACTTCTGTGAAAACAGCTGTTCATTTCTTAAGTCCATGTTGGAATAAGCATTACTATTTCTCCTAAAAACAAATAATCAGAAAAAGCAGGGAAATAGCTCCCTAAGACTGAAAGACACAAAGCAGTAACTACAGGAGCTCTCACATTAAAATGCTATTACAGAAACTTCTTTTAAATGGCTTACAATGCTCTTCTTTGAGCAGTGTTTGTCAGTGTGTATCTGCATGCGTCAGTATTCACATTGCACTAATTCTGACAAATGTGGGCTGCGTTTCTTCTTACCCATATGCAAAATAAATCACATTATGTGAAGGAAATGCTTGGCACTGAGTTGTCTAAAGGGTGTGCTGTAAGTGATCTTTGGCAGACAGCTCTAGCAGCTCACACAGGCAGGCAAGCCACAGCCACTGGTATTGAGACAAAAGAAACGATGCAGAACAGGATAAGGTTTCCATAAAAGTTCCATTACCAGTCTCACACATCTTACAGACTGAAGATTTGTTGCAAGTACCAATAATCAGCTCAACACATAAGACAAAGCAGCAGCCTAGGATTATAAAAACAAAACAAGCAATAGGACTTTGGAAAGTTTATTCTTCCCCATTTTGTGCGTAATGGTAATTCAGAATTTCTTTAACAATATTAATCTGAAGGAAACAAGGAAGCAGCAGCTTGTAAAACACGGAAAGAAATGTTGCCCTATTCACCAAAAGCAGTGGGAGGAAGAAAGCTCCTCCAGCATGTTGTTAGACTGTATAAAAAAGCTGGGATGCTTACTTTAGAGTGACACGAGAAGTCATTACTCCGAAGTTGTTTTACTTCTTGAACAACCAACCCAAAACAGTCTTAATAGATATTACTCCACTTAGTTACTTTCTATGAATAGAATTAAGCTGTAAGAAGCCTGCTTCTGGCAGTAGGGATAATCCTGTGCTGTACTAACGAGTTTGAAAATACATATTTTCTTGTCAGGTGCAGGAATGGAAGCAATACCTTGATACCTACAGATCAGAACAACTCGAGTGATGATCTGCATCTGATGGGGAGGGGAGGACAAAGAGCTACTTTTGCACCCATTAAGCTTAGTAAGCAAGGAAAAAATAGATTCAGATCCCCTTGAATAGGGATGAAATGTATTTCTGGAACACAGGCACCAGAGCCAAACCACTGATCTGTCTTAATCCATTTAGGACTAGTCCCTTACATTCAGAGTTTCGAGAGTAAGATTACTAGTCAATACAGGAAGACACACTGAACAGACTGTGCAGAAAACTACAACACAAAAAGCATTCTAGCAGAAGTCATGAAATATTTAGTATAGATTTGCAAAGTTAATACTTTCCCCTCACAATATACGGCAGAAGTAATTTTGTATAGTTTGCCCTCGTTAGAACTCTATTGTGAAGTGTGCTTCAGAGAGGAAAACTGTTAAGAATTATTATTATTAAGAATATAGATTTGAAAAATAACTTTGCTGCAGCATTAATTCTCACCCCTTGTTAATGGTTGTAGGTTTTTTTAAAATACAGAAATGGATTAAATCTCTAGAATTTTGTATTTCTTAATTCATGCCTTTGGTGGGCAGGGCTGTATTTCATGAATCACCAGAGTATCTGAAGTGGTTTTCTCACTGCTTCTAACACGAAATTGTTATTTTAAGTTATTTTATTCCCATCTCTGTTTATGAAGATCATCTTGTGCTACTCTTAGGCTGAAAACCTCTCTTTTCAATTTCAGCAAGATCAATAAAGTAGGTTTTAAACATTAAGGTGCCTTTATATTTCACTAATTCTGTTACTGGTTTGTTTGCATAATTTTTCTATGTGGAAAGTAAAACCCTCTAATTGAAATGGAAAAGATTACACAGTTACAGTGCCAATAAAAGAATTCACTTACATAAAAATGTTCACCAGATAGAAAAAAAATAAATAAGACAAAGCACTTGGAAAAGTCCACCGAAAGCAGGCACAAGCATCATTTGTAGCCATTTGGACTAGATTTATTAATGGAGAGGCCTCAGCTAAAAAGTTTGCTCTCAAGAGATAAGCAAACTATATGCATGTAGATATGAGGTTACATATATTGTTCTCTGTGTGACGTGTCCTTCCAGAGTTATCAGCAGGAGAACGAGGGAGGTTTAGTCTTTGTCCCGTACTCGGCGGCAGATCTCATCTGTGAATTCCGAACACTTGGCATTGCCTCCCAAGTCTTTTGTCAAGACCTGAAAGAAAGAAAAAATTATATTACTAAATTGTATTTTGGGGCCAGTCTTGTCTCTGAACAGTTCTAGATGTTCTCGTGGTATGTTGTGTATGGATAGTAAATAGGGTGAGTAGGAATACATCAAGTTTGAGTTCTGCATCCCATAGAGACTTCATCAATAAGGACTGTGCAGGTAGAGAAGACCTGAGTATACAGGAAGTACTTCTAATGTTATCAGATTTGAACATGATTTGAACATGATTTTATCTTAACTACAGGAAGAAAGTGTGTGTGGTCAAAGCTCTATAAAGTCCTTTAATGGTGTAATTAATGGTTAAGTATTTACAACTCCAGTAAGAAGCTTGTCCTTTGGAAGTAAAATTCATATATGAAGGCTCAGCACAAGGACAACTAATTGAGAGTCATTCAGACAGATTGGAGGTTTTTTTTAAGGAAACCCACACAGAACAAGCACACATAACTCTTAATGCTACATGTTAACAATTCTCTAAGTTGGCTTCGTTTAGTTAAGAGAGAGAAATGTAGACTTAAAAATCTCTGTCATCAAGTACAAGTCCTGTCTGGCATCATGAAGACAGTAAAATAAAAATTAGAAAGTTGGCAGCATTGCTTGTCCAACCTATCTAGATTAAAGCACTCTAGGAGATAATTAAAATCATTAGTTTCCCCCACTAGATGGCACACACAGAGGTCTTAATTAACTGGTTGAGGGGAAGGGAGGAATAGCAAGCAAGAGAAGCGATCAAGGTTACTATTTTAGGATCTTGTAATTTAAATTGCATTATGGGATTTTTTCAGTTAAAAAGATTCTCTCCATTGTGAGCATATAACATTGTAAGTAACTAGCAAACAAGTAGCTGTGTCACAAAACTTGCACTGTTATCTTCCATGGAATTACTGACCTGCAGTAATGGAGGGAGGATTTCATTTCCAGAGCAGTAAATGGAAACTTTACTGGAGCACCTCTTTATTCAGTTATAAGTTTACATTTTTTTTTAACTGGTTCCTACACACAGCAAGATAGCTGCAAACTTACAAAATGATGACAACTTTTGGTTTCAGCATTCTTGTTACTTTTAATTACAAAGCAGCTTCTCATGGTCCTGCCTAAGATAACTGAAACAGCACGACTAGCTGCAAATCCTCTTTAACTGCAATCTTCAGGATCTTTTCAACTATGTTTTCAAGAGATGGACATCAATGTAGAGGAGTGAACCAGTAATTGTAAGACCACAAATTTGTCAAATTTCAGAGCATAAGCCCCTCTCCCCCCAATATCCCATTTGAGTCATGAATCTGAAGACACTCACTTCCAAAAGGAAATATATATAATATGAGAAAAAGTTAATACTGGATGAAGACTGTTCTTTTGTAGTCAAAAATGAGTGAAAGCAGTTAAGAATTAAAAAAGAAGATAATTGAGCTGAAAAAACAGAAACAGAAGTATTACAGTCAGGACTGAAATGCTGTAAGCAAAAGTGGATGATTTAGCTTGTGAAAGACAAATAAGTGTCCTTCACTTCAGGATCCAGATTTTAATATATATGCTTTGTATGTTTTATAAACTTCATAAGTGAACTGCTAATAGTTACTTAAAACTCTCATACCCTTCCTGAAAAACAGCCATCCAGTTCACTATTTTGGACTTCATAAAGCTGTGGAAATGTAAGATGAGCATCGCTGAGACAAAAGGAATACTACAGCCTGTTCCCTTATTACTGAGCTGGGCAGATTTAATATCATCAAAGGTAATATAATTACTATCAGAGCAGGAGAGTGACACTGCTCATGCAACAGGCCAGCTCAGCGGGCCATCCCTCACTCTGGTGTGAATCTTCCAAGTTAATTCTTGCTTTTATACAATACAGTTTAAATTCACTGCATTTCTTTGCACACCCTCATGTTACCTTTCCATCTTTAATTGTATCGAAGCAAGCTGACTCAATTTTTGTGGCGTGTTTGTGTAGTCCCATGTGGCGCAGCATCATCACAGCACTCAGAAGGAGGGCAGTTGGATTTGCCATGTCTTTTCCTGCAATGTCTGGTGCTGTTCCGTGAACCTAGAAATGAGAATAAACCCATCTGGTATGATGTCCTTAGGTTGATTAAAATGTCCTAGGCAGTTCAAGTGTGTGCAAGCAACCTGAGCCATAGGTCTTCATGCAGCAGCATGTTAAAACAGGACTTACTTTGCTGTGATACAGTCAGTGGAAAGGAGATACCAAGGACCAAAACATTTCAGTTCAAAGACATCAGAAAGGGAAAACTAGGTCACTTAATATATTTAAATTGTGCCTCTCAAGTTCTATTTTATAGGGGGTATTTATCTTATGAAGAAGTGGGAAGATAAAGTATCTGTCAAAAAAAGGACATGCAAAAAACCTACATGTAATATTTACTTTAACCAGTCTCTCAGGCTAAAGCTTGAGCATCTTCCCAGTAAAAAAGAGTTCTACAAAGAACTTTGTTAGAAAAATGTCAGCCACATTGTATGGCATGGAAAAGTTTTAGATTCCCAAGTTGAGACAAAGTTATTACTGCTCTGCCTTGTGTAACAAGACTTACCGATTCAAAAATGGCCACTCCATTGGCACCGATGTTTCCACTGGGTGTTACTCCAAGACCCCCGATGAGTCCAGCACACAAATCACTGAAAAAAACACAACCACCAAATAAAAATACCCACAAGTTTTTCCATATACAGTTGCTGCTCTGCAAGGTATTAAAATAATTTTGTTTATCAATCAACTGCAACTATAACTTAATTTATACACCTGCACAGTCTGGGAATAATATGGAGAAAGAACAGATGCAGTTAGCCACCTGTACCCCATCAGAACATTGGAAAATTCTTAGAACTACTAGCAGAAGACAATGTAATAAAGGAAAATTAAAAGGAAATTCCAAATACTAGAATAAACCCGGTAAGACACAGGCACAACGAGAAGCACTAGAAGCACAGAATATGTGTAGAAGTCTCAAAAACTAGTTGTTATGTACAGTTCTCTGTAACTATACAAAAATCTTACTTCCTCTGAAGGGGTCCAGAACTACTTTTCACATGTAAAGTCCTTCTAAAAAATGTGGAAGAATTTTGCTCAGGTGAGTTACTGGTGGTTTTGTAGTGTATTGTGTGCAGCTTAAGGAACATTTCCAAGTGACCCCAGACTAGCTTTTTCCCCCTCTCTTTACTCAACAGCCTGCAGGTCACAAATCTGACAGTAGCAGATCATCAGATACAAGCAATCTGCATTTGGTTTCCACCAAAATTACCATGGAGAAGGACAAACCAACTGTGCCTATTGTCATCATATTGTCCCCTCAGAGCTGAACACATTGATGAACAAAGCTGGTATATTCAAAACTCTGGTATTTTCACATCCATACATAATTACTGCCTACAACTTAGCTCATACTCAGCTAAGTTAATCCTTAGCGTAGCACTAACAAAGAGAAAAGTTTGGATGACTTTGCAAAATAATATTTTAAGCTAAAATAAACCAATTATCTTAAGTTGCACAGAGCCTGAGGAAAAACTGCATACAGTCTGCATTTGTCACTCTAAGTATATAATGCTTAAAGAGAAGAGATTGTCTTCTGCCTATTCAGACCTATCCAGACCTATTCAGACCTATCCAGTCTAAGGAACCTGCTTGGCATTTTGTTCATACTTTTAGAGCAGCAGGTGAGACCTCACCCAGTGGTGACAGTGCCCTCTTCAAGAACAGACACAAATTTATTGAAAAGTTTCAGAATTATGAAATTTTTTACGGAATTTCTGTGCAAAGTTTAAAATGGGTGATAATGAACTCGGTGAAATGGTATTGATGATGAGAATCCTCTGATTTGATCTCTTTTAGTTAACAGTATAAGAGCTGCTGTGAGGGCCCTGTTAACACCTTTTCCAATTCTTAAAGCAAGAAACATTAGTTAGAATCTGATTTTTCTTAGAGTGGACAGACAGCCTTATCACAGAGAGTGCTGTTTTAAAAGAAGCTTAAAGAACCATTTCTTCTTGTACATAAGTTACCTTTAAATTTATTATCTGTACAAAAGCAGGAGATGGATTCTAAGAATTAAATAGTTGAACATTCAAATAAAAATCCTGATTCCAGCTCTTTTCTCAATCTCTCCTTAGAGGTGTGAGAAGAAACTACGTTACATTTTACACTTAGGAGTTCAGATGAAAACACTTCATTTTACAAGTGTTTAATGGAATTTACTCTCTACCTAATAATTTTACAGAATGGAAAATGCATGTTGATAGGTTTTGCCTTCAAGACATAAAGTACCTCTAGTATTAATGTTATTCAAATATAAAATTTAATTTGAAGGTAAGGAAAAGTAATACATAAACCAAGAGCTAGCAGAATATTAAGAGGCCACATATTTAGTTCTTCAGTGAATATGCGCACTCATTTAACTGGATGATGAGCTCCCTGTGTACATCATGGTCCCACAGTCACCCTACACAAACTATTTTAGTGCTGAGGATGAGAAAGTTTTTCCCTAATATCTAACCAGACATTCATTCTCTATTACAGTGTCAGCCATTATATTCTTCACACATTTGGGGAAAAATCTCTTCTGCCCCATCTGAACAATATTCATAGCCTCCATAAGCAGAAACAGACTTTTTAAAATAATAAGTATATTCTCATCATATAGCCCCTCCCCTCAGTATATTAATAATTGAACATAATAATGCCATCCTTTCTGCCCAGTTAGAGTCTGAATGCATAAGATGATCACCCATCTGGCTGTCATATGACCTCAAAGACTTGGGAAAGTACCAGTATTTTACATGCTGGGAGTTTAAATGAAAATCTCCATACCTGAGGATGTCACCGTACAAGTTTGGCATAACAAGCACATCAAATTGAGATGGATCTTGAACCATCTAGAAGGAAGTGTATTTTCATTAAGGTTAAGAATTTAAACTAAAAAAACAACCACTATTGAAACATATAAATACTCACATTCAGACATACAGTATCCAGATACATTTCGTTAAATTTAATATCTTTACAGTTTTCTGCTGCCTCCCTGCATTTTCTCAAGAAAAGCCCATCAGACATTCTCCTGCAATTAGACAAGCAAGAGAGCATTGCAGTTATTGTACAGAAGCAGTACCCAAGATAAAACTGCATGCAACAGAGGTTTAATTAGAGTTCAGAAACTTAATTTGTGACCATTTATGCCTCCTAAAATATTTTTGTATCAGTGGTTTAACAGGCATGCAGTAATTCTCAGAATGATTTCTATTCATTTATGAAAGGTTTACTGAATTTGTGAAGGTGGTGTCACATAAGATCACACGTGTTATGACTCAGTTCAGTATCAAGTGGCGTGGAAACTGCGAAAGACACCAGGCACTTTCATCCTCAGTTTAAAAATTCATTTTCCTTATTTAAAAGTTTCTAAAATAAGAGCTTTGGATGGAAGAATTACTACAAACTTGCTAGTAAGAACATTGGTACATAATTATCTCAGCCCGGTCAATACCAGGTCAGTACTGCCCATTCTACTTAGGAGGCATTTACTTGACTTTTTTCCCATTTTACTGGCTCCCGGTGCCATCAACAGAAGTTTCTCATTGGAGTAAGACTTAAATTATTTAGAATTAAATGTTTGGGGATTTTTGTTTTATTTTGTTTCTCTCAAAAGAAGTGTCAACATACATAATATTTGCCTTGTGCACAGCAGTCACGTGGCTTCTCTGATTGTTTCTGGCATATTCAAAAGCAAACTCTGCAATGCGCTTGCTGGCTTCCTCTGTGATCAGCTTGATGCTTTGCACAACCCCATCAACAATCTGAAAGACAGGAGGTGCATCGAGAGTGTGAGTGTAAGTTCATTCCTCCCATTTGGAACCAAGCAGCACAATTCTGAGCGAGGCAGAATGCATTTCACAATAGAGGAACTTTTTCATGTGTGCCGAATGCCAAAATCCCACTGAACCCCAGTGAGACGGGCAAAGTTAGCAGTGCTGAAGCAGAAGAGGCAGCAGGAAGGCAGCAGCCGAGGCACCTACCACGTGCTCGATGCCGCTGTACTCGCCCTCGGTGTTCTCGCGGATGGTGACGATGTTCACGTCCGTGTAGGGGGTTTTGTAGCCCTCGATGGACACGCAGGGACGCACGTTGGCGTAAAGGTCAAAGGTCTTACGCAGCAGCAGATTCATCGATGGGTGCCCTGCGGCAATTGGGGTCTTCAAAGGCCCTAGAGAAAAAAATATACACAGGGATGAACGAGAAAATAAACCCCTCCATGTATCTGAGAGCTGAAACTCTAGGTCAAGTGGGACTCCTACAGAGGATCTCCAAATTCCTGTTTAACCCTTAGGCTGGAATGCCATGGGAATTCTCTGTGCCGTCAAGTACTGCCCAGGCACATTAATCAGCTGGGTAAAGGACAAAGTGTGACCCTTACATGGAACAGATTTTACAAAATGTTTTCATTAAACACATATAAAGATACTACTCATTACAGGAACATAGTTATTGCATACTATTGTGCATCTTAGAAATGCCTTCTGCAGAGAGTCCAAAGGTTGGTATGTACTCACCTTCAACTATACAAACTATCAAACTTACGGCTTGGAAATGAAGGACTGTTTCAAGATTAGAAACAACTACCTGACAGGCTGTCCCCTGTAATTACCCATTTTATTGTGCTACAGATGAAGAACTTTGGCTTTACATCAGACTCATGATAAACACGACACTATTTAGTATCTGTGTATTAACCCCTAAAATACCTTTTAATCCCATTTTGTTTTTATCCATGGATTCTTTGGCTTCTGGAGGTATCATCCACTTCCCTCCTGGTCCTTGTATAGCTGTAACATTCCTCTCTTCCCACTGAATAGGTGCCTAAACACACATACTCTGTGTTAATTTAAATGTCATGGTTTTGCTTCAAGTTTTAGCGTTCTTTTCACAAAAAGGTGTGTAAGGAATTTTGTCCAGGCCTTCCTGAACAGTATTTTCTCTGGTGAGCGAGGGTAAGCATGAGATGTTTGACTTGAAGTAATTTTTGAAAAATGTAATTAAGGGAAAATGAAATAGTGTGAGCAGCAAATTGTCACAAACTTGAATACCACAATGCCACCCTAGATGTCATATACACAGAATTTTTTAGAATTGCAACACACGTGCTATTTTTCAAGGTTTTAGAGCTGTTGAGTTCCTTGTATACAAAAGACGACATTTTAAAGCTGAATTCATTGAAAACTCATCATCCCTACTGCCTGAAAGATAGTACATGACATAGATATGTATCTGTTATTTAACTGAGCATCTGCACGTGCCCCACAATGCTTTCTGAATTTGCATTCACCACAGGAATCTAAGTGGAGACTGCTACCCATTCATTTCATCAGGAATGATCATAAGGAAAAGATACAACATAATTAAAGAGAACTTCACGTTTTCAAATCCAAGTTAGATAGTTGTAATAAAAAGGGAATATGCCTGGGTGCTGTTACTGATGTGGAACAATTTAACAGGCATCTTGCCTGAAGAGCTGTATTTCCTTTCGAGGAACCTTGACAAGTTCTGGTAAAGTTTCTCAGATAGGTAAGTTCTTGGGTACAGTCAGTTTTCACATCACTGAAGTTAACGTGTTTGGCAGCACAGCAGTTGGATTGCTAGAATGAGCCAGTCCTTTCACACACACTTTTGACCTGCTCTGGAAGTCATAATGAGTGAAAGAACATCCTCTATCAGTTGCTCGGGATTACTACATCAACAAGGTGATCTCACATGACATGGCGTTCGCATTTCCAAAAATTAAACACAGCATTTGCTCTCAAGTCTCTACTCTTCTGTCAGCTAACAGTTCAAGCCCTGCCTTGGTATCACGTTCCTGTCTTTTATTAGCTGAGGCATCAAACTCTTTTTACTGGAAAGAAGTTTTAATAGGTTAAATATGACTTAGTCTCTTGGAAACTGAAGAGAAAGCTTTTTTTAATATGCCTAATTAGTATTTGTTGTTGTAGTTAAATTTACAGTGGTTACAGCAAGATAAATATGACTTACTTTGGCAGCATCAAAGATCTTCATGACAGCACCAGAAATCTCGGGTCCTATGCCATCTCCTGGGATTAAAGTTACCGTTTGTACCTAGGTAAAGAAATATCAGTAGTACAACAAATGAATCTTTGTTTTCTACATAGAAAACATTTTCATGTGTTGTAGGAACCAAGTAACTATTAGAAAACAAAAGAAATTTTCCTTTACCAAATATTCACTATGAAGGACAGCAGTCCTGGACAGAAGTGAGAAGGACTAGCTTGCTTTCCAAGGGAGCGTGCAGATGTTTTGATATAAAATGCTATATAAAAAATATAAAAATTCGCCTATTCCTACTTCGAAACTGATGTTTTGAAGGCTGAATGTGAAAGGCAGATTTCTGCTCAGTACTCCTTGAAATTAATGAACTTAGCATCCTTTCCTCTGGAAATCTGGAGAGAAAGTTCCATTACCTAGTAATGGCTCTGTTCCACATACGTCTACAGTACTATCAACATGCCACATAACACTGACACATGCTAGAAATGATTACATGTATGAAAAGCTACATTCACCTTAAAAAAAAGGTCATGCCAAGCTAAACTTCTCAAGTGACCTCCTAAAAATCTCAGACACATTTTTAACAATACCAACTTATTTTCCTCTCATAATGTCCTTGGTCTTGTTTCTTTTATCATTATCAAACAGATAAAAAAAAAATGCACAGCCCAGGCTCAACAAATAATAGGGGAAGAATGAATTCTGCTCCAAAGAAAAAAAAAATTATGATCACTGCTTTAAGGGTATGTGCTCCAGCTCATTTTGCTTTATTTAAACAGCTCCAACAGTTTTTATGGGCTCATTATTACCTACAAAAAAGGCAGCTCATGTACATTATTTGAAAAACCCCCAATAGAACCAACTCACAAGGCAGAATTTCTATATGTGTTAACTGATTTTTTAACTTTTGAGCCAAAGAAATTCACTGTGCACAACAGAAAAACAGAGTTTCAGATAAAAGAATGCTGCTGCTGAGCAAGCTGTCAGTGATGGATTGTCTCGAGAGCAGTTTTGTGCTGTCTGACAGCAAGCATTGCAGGGCTCCACCTGAGTGTGAAACAGTTGTGTTACAAACAGAAGCAGGGGTGCCTCACCTTCTAATTTTTATCCTGTATAAGTGACCCTTCAGTATCGTTTCTAACTGGTGTACCTGCTGTTCTACAAAACCTACAATTGAAAAGCCACAGTTCCTCTTCAAGTTCTGCTTAGGGGTGCTGAGCCCTGCCTCTGCCCTCATTGAAAAGAGGGCCCATGGGCACTTCAAACACATACACATAAAGAAGGTAAAACATCTACAGGGAAATACACAATCAACGTCTAAGATAGTTTAAAGAGGACCTTGAAAAGGCAGAATTTTAGATGCAAGGAATTCTAAAAGCAGCAGTAAAGTAAATCTAGTGCTTAGAGGGAAGTCTGCGAAAGAAAGAAAATGAGAAGCTTCTCAACAATCTTTCTACTTTGCCCAATATTTGCCCATTCCCAGATGAATTTCAGAAGACTGGCTTATGTCCATATTTTGTGAAAACTTTCCATGCCACTTCTATCTTTGCTAGAGCCTTTTGTATTCTCATATTGATATGCAATTGCCAATGACAGTGATTAACTGATATAAATCCAGGATGGCATTAAGTGCATGCATGCTCACTTGTTTGGCCCTTATTTTTCGGGAACGTAAGAATAACAGCAGTGATCTTATAAATTTCCAAACCTGTTTATTGAGAAACTTCTTAAAAGAAAAAAATGGGACTATTATACTCACAGCATTACCAAAACTTCTGGTCACCTTTTTTTGGTTTTTGAAAGCACCTAGCAATCGAGAAACCTGCAAAAATACAAACCAAAAAGATGCTGTTTTACTGCACAAATGGGATTTTAAGAGTTTAACAATGTTGCAGCAAATCTGCTTTTTAAAGTCATATTGCTTTAAATCTCCTATCTCAAACTAGCATAAACATCCAAATGAAACCAGAGTACCCAGTGCTTTGCCAAGTTGCAGTGCAGCATCACCTCGTGGGTATTCTTAGCACAAGGCAAGCCCAGGACAGCTGCGCTTTGCCCTGCACCGCGCTCCCGTCCTGCCTGGGGGTCACTGCACCCTGCCTGGAGTCCTCACACACAACATGCTGGAAGCCAGGCTGCAGGAACTCTAACTAAATACATGAATACATAAGGATGAAGATTGGTGGAAAGCAAAGCGAAAAATTAAACACTTCGTTGGTAGCAGTTGGGTGGACAGTATCTTTACACATTTTAGGTGATGTTTCCAAAACTACTTTACATTAGTGTCACTTCTTCCATTCAAACTGTAATGAATTTTGTTCTTCTAACTTTTATATCTGTAGGTGTTGTACTGTTGCCTTCTGATTGCCTACTGGTTTTTTTAAAGTGGAACTGAAATGCACAATAAAGACAAAATTCACCATAGCAACAAGTCTATACAGCATAGTCAAAGAATTACATTTTCTGAGTATTCTGAACTGGCATTAAGCTTCAGAACTGGGATGTTATCTAAGCTTGGGCTCTTGCCCAGATGAGCACCATGGACAAAATCCCTAATCTGCAGAAAAATCACAGCCTCCCAATCTTACCCTCTTCTCTAGGAATACTGATGCCTCTGTGACTTAAGGGCCAGAAGATTTCTAACTGCAGAGACTTACACTACTTCAATTCTGCCATACTCACATTTGCAGGCTGTCCACAGCTATCAGGTTAGAAATGACTTTGACAACTTCTATTCCTCTCTTGTCCCACTTGTATTTGTTATTTCTTATCTTTACTGACAGGTATGGTATATGGCAAAAGGAACAAACTATATTGGCACCAACGGAAACAACTAGAAACAATACAATTCTCATGTATATTGTAATGAACGCTGGGGGAGAAGTAATCTAAGCTAGATCTATTTTTACTTGTAGCCCCACATGAGATGTACAAGGTCATTGCAACAGGCAAGCAGTGTTTAGCAAAGCAAGCCATATGGTTGAGGATGAAGGCAGAGCAATCAAACGAAAACATGAAGTTGACTGTAAAGTTTAAGTGTTCTCATGGTACAGTTCCTGCATATAGAATCAGGATTCAGATTCCAGAGGAGCCCTGGAAAGGGCCCATTCTGGCTTGTCAGAAATCATGGGCTTAGTACCATTACACTTAAGTTCATCATTGGTAACACCAACGAAGAATCCACCTAAGGAAAATTGATCCATTCTGACCTTAAAGTCACGTGTTGTGATTAGCTCTTGACAGTTCTTCCTTATTTTAGCAGATAGGTTAAATGGGGCGGCCTCAATGACTTTGCCTCTAGCAGGCTGTTATTTAAAGGTGCAAAAGAAATTTCATTTACTCAAGGCAAAAAGCAGCATCTCCGTGACAGCCCCGGGATAAGGCCTGCATTTCCGATTGATTCAGAGCAGTAAATCCCAGAGGACAGGTGTGGGGTTAGAAAGCCGCCAACCAGAGCCCGGTAGCAGTTCTTCCTAGCCGGCTCTGCAGTGCCTGGTACCGCGGGCTCTTTGCGGGAATGGCGTTTCCAGGCTGCGCTGCGTGCCAGCCGCGCACCGGGAGCTGCCCGCAGCCGCGGTGGTCCCGCCGCTGCTGTGACCTCTACGGCGCGACCTCCCCGCAGGCCGCTCCGAGGGATGGCGCGGCGCCCCCCCGGCCCGGCCCGGCCCGGCCCGCTCGAGTAACAGCCCCCACGGCCCCTTCCCGCCGCCGCCCCGGGGAGGAGGAAGAGAGAGAACCCGCGAGCGCCGCGGGGCCGCCATTCGGCCC
>VZRQ01010894.1:1291-12099 GCA_013397975.1 Machaerirhynchus nigripectus
GCTGAGGGGCTGGAACTGGACACAGCACTCGAGGTGCGGCCTCACCAGTGCCGAGCGCAGGGGAAGAATCCCTGCCCTGCTCCTGCTGGCCACACCATTCCTGATCCAGGCCAGGATGCCATTGGCCTTTTTGGCCACCAAGGAGCACTGCTGGCTCATGATGTCCAGTCAGCTGTCAACCAGCACCCCCAGATCCCTTTCTGCCTGGGCACTGTCCAGCCACTCTGTCCCCAGCTCACAGCATTGCAGGGGGTTATTGTGGCCCCTTTCTGGCTGTAAAGGCATCGCAGCTCCGTTGGGTCCATGGGGAGGGATGGAAACCTGGCACTTGGGGACCACAGAACCGTGTGGGATGTGCTGAGCTGGAAGGGACCCGCAAGGATCGCGGGGTTCCAGCTCCTGGCCCTGCACAGATGCCCCAAAAACCCCACCCTGGGCCTGCTCCTGCCCAGGTCTGCGCCTCCTGGGTGGGAGCCCCAGCTGGGTTTGTAGCCTCTCAAAGGGTGGATTGGCTCACTTGAAAGATATGGAACACCTGAGAAATTTGGATGAAGATCTAAATTAGGATTTTTGAGTTCCAGGCATGTGTGGACCTCAAAGGCTGCATTCCCTGGTGGTGTTTGGCAGATGTGTTCAGCTTGTTTCTGCTCTGATGTCCCTGCTGCTACTTAAAATTGCCCTTTGCAGCCTCTTCTAATCCAAAGGTTTTTTCATAGGAGCACCTGTAAGCCCTGGGTCAGTGAAAAGGGAATGTGGGTCGTTGTTCCAGCACGTTACCTGCTGCCTGAGAGAGGCTGTGGAGTAACTCCAGCTCTGCTCCTCTGGAAGATGTCCCTGAAATGTGCTCTAACCTCAGTTTTTATAGCCAAGGCCCCCAGTGCCACCCCTTTCCCAGCAGGAGATTCCATCCCACTCTCTCCCAGGCTGCAATTCCGGTGTTCCCGGTACAGAGGCTGTCACACAGCACCAGTAAAGCCCATAATTGGGACACCCCGGTGCAGCAATTAAATTCAGCTGTTTTCTCTAAGAGCAATAAAAGTAACAGCCTTGCTTTTAAGAGGTTGTAAATCCCACACTGGGATCCAGCTGGGAAATGCAGGAGCTTTTCTGTCAGTGACTTCTGGTTCCTTCAGAAAAAGTTCTCGGGTGAGTTTGAATTTGTTGAGGGCGTGAAATGGGTGAGGAATTGAGCTCAGTTTTTACAAATCCTGGAACGGTTTGGGTTGGAAAAGACCTTAAATTCATCTATTCCCACCCCTACCATGGACAGGGACACCTTCCCCTATCCCAGGCTGCTCCAACCTGGCCTTGGCACTTCCAGGGATGGAGAATCCACGATCCAGGCGACACCTCATGCACATCTTTATTCATTTCAGGCATGAAGGAAACAACCCTTTGGTGCTCAAACGGGAGCCTGTGGTTGCACAAGTGCCCAGAGCAGTTTGGAATCCTCCTCCTCAGTATTTAAATCAAGGTGCCTCGATGCTCTTTGCTCTGCAAAATGCCAGGTGGGATTGAACGGGACACGTCTGTGATTGTGAATGTGCTTTGCTGGCACGATGGAGCCTCTGGGGTGAGTGGGATTCCCAAATCCTTTTTAAAAGGGCCTGGAGTGACAGGGACAAGCGGGAATGGGGTTAAACTGACAGGGAGGAGAGTTAGGTTGGGAAGGAATACGTAATACTGGGTTTTTTTAGGAAGAATTCCTTCCCTGTGAGGGTGGGGAGGGCCTGGGATGGAATTCCCAGAGCAGCTGTGGCTGCCCCTGGATCCCTGGAAGTGCCCAAGGCCAGGCTGGAGCAACCTGGGACAGTGGAAGGGGATGGAATTGAAGGAAATGATCCTCAATGTCTCCTCCAACCCAAACCATTCCACGATTCCCTGGTTCTCAATCCTGAGAGTTTGTGCGCTGCACATTTATGAAGATTTATCTGCATGCAGGGGGTCAGTTGGGTAATCTTGACTTCAGAAATTGTATTTTGGAGTTTTTTTTACCCACCTGGCAGCTCCTCTGCCGTCTCTGCACTGTCCTGTGCCACCCGAATGTCTCGTGTTCCCTGCTCTGTTCCGGCTCCCACGACCTCTGGGAGCTTTAACGGATTAGAGTAATTTCAGAAGTCAGTGATTCGGGGAGGATTTGGTGGCTCTCAGCAGAGTCGTTCCCGCTGCCCCAGCGCTGCTCCCACCCACGGCCAGGGCGGCCAGCAGCGAGCTCAGGCTGAAGGGATCAGGCTGTGACAGCAGCCGGGCTCAGGGGGAACCAGCCCCGCTCCTCCGGCGTGGGCACGCGGAGTCCCACCGGGATTCCCACCGGGATTCCCGGGGCTCGGGGCTCCTTCCTTCCCCCGTGAGCCTCGCAGAGAGCAGAGAGCGTTACTCAGAGGGGAAAGGAGATTCGGTTTGGCCATTTGAAGAGCTTTGCCCAGTAATTGCACCTCGTTCACCACCACCTCACCTGGCTCATGGTCGGCCCTGAACAGCTCTCAACAACTTCTTCTCCACGGGTTTCTGGGGCATCCCCAGGCATCGGACGTTGGGAGTCCAAGGCGTGCCTCTGGCAGCCCTGGCAGCTCAGGGAGCCCCGGAGCCCCTGCGAGGGGGTCCCAGACCCTGGCCAGAAGCCAAGGATGAAGGTGGTTTTGATCTTAGTCCATGGGAAAAATTACCAACACTGCGAGAAACATTGCAAAACACGACAGTTCAAAAATAAGTAGTGGTTTAGCATGCTGCAAGATAAAAAGGTAGATTTTAGGATTTTTAGAGTAAAGATGAAAGATTTAAGATGGAGGATTTTGGGCATTACTCTGTTCTTCTTCTTCTTCTTCTCCTCCATCTTCTCTGGTGATGGTGGCACAAAATGATTGGTAGAATGAAAAAGAGGTAGAAATTACGTGTCTAGAATAGGTGCAAATTAATTGGTATAAAATGGTAAATAATAAATAGGTTGTGAAGAATGGTTGGATCATGGAAAGGGCACAAAAGGGACGGGACAGCCCAGGGCTGGGCAGTTCCCACTCGGACACGGCTGGCATCAGACTGCGGCCGGAGCTGAGAGCTGGCTGGAGATAAGAAGAAATAAACAACCTGAAACAACCTCGGCAGGCGTTTCTCATCTGCTCGGGCTCGAAGGTGAAGCTGCACAGAGGAGGGAGATAAAGAACCTGGACTTGTGTGGAGTCCAAAACTCCCACAATCGGACTTTTCCGACCCTGGGGTCCCTTCCAGCTCCGACTGCTCTGCCTCCAACTATTTCATTATGAAGGGTGGGGACAAAAAAGCTGAGAAGTTGTGGAGGGGAATGACAAATCAAAACCAATTCCATGCAAAATTTCCTGGTTAATGGATCAGAGCACTGCAGGAGCACCCGAAGCACTTCTGTTTTTCCAGCAGGTATTTTATGCTTAAAACCAAAAAAATTCTTGTTCTTCTCACTCAAGCCAGGTGAGGTTTGGGGCTTTTATTCAAATGAAGACAAGCAAGCCACTTTTCTCTTTCACACTTTTTATTAATGCAACTTAAATTAGGCTGGAACCTGCAAGTTCTGCGCAGGGCTCTTCACACAGCTCTGTCCTGGCAGAAGAGGTACCTAAAATCCAGCTGTGAGTGATGGTGCCACATGCTGTGATTATTCCATAGTGCTTCAGTGAAAGTTCAAAGAGATTTTATACACAGTGATTATGAAAATAGAGATATATATATATATATATTTTCCATACAATAGTTTGACTTCTGCCAGCTACAAAATATGATAAAGAAAAATAATTCATTTGTTTCTCTAGCCCTAGGAATCTTCTTCTACTGCAACAGACACAACATTCCCACTGAAAGCCATGAGGTGGGAGAAAGGACTCCAAAGTCACACTGGAATATTTCCCTGGAATCTAGAGGTCGTTTTTCCAAGGATCTAGTGTTGTCCTAGAGCCTGATCCAGAGGGATCTGCAGGAAATAATCCCAGTTCTGAACCTCGTGGCTCTGGGATTTTGAGCCCTGCAAGTTCACGTCACATGCCTGAGTCAAACCAACTTGAAGAGGAGGGAGAATCCTGCACTTCCCCCCCAAACACATCATCTGCTGATCCCAAACCATCACTGATCCTCCCAGACCCGTGGCAAAGCAGCATTTTTGTAACAACTGAGACAACGAGACTTGAGGACAGGAAATTGCACTGCAAGGGAGAGACAACCCCCGAAGAACTGCGGAACTCCAGCTCCTGAGGGACTCCAGCTGGGATCCACCGCTTCTTACTCCTCCTGTGTATTCCTACAGTAACAGCTTCATTTCCTTAGATTCAAGGTCAGTTTTAACTTTGGGGTGGTTTAAGCATCTGAGGTAAGTTCTTGGTGCACCTTTTCTCTGGTTTTGTTTTTTTGGTATAGTTCCTTCGTGTGCTTTTTGATTGTGTGTAAAGTAACGGCGGTGAGAGCTGACAACTCCACGGATCCTACGGGGAAGCAGCTCCTCATCCACGCCCCGGGGTGCTGAGGCCTCTGCCCTGCACAGCTGGCCCAGGCCAGCAGCTCCAGCTGCCCTCTGCACGGGCACAGCAGGTGTGGGAGGGCACGGGGGGCCCCGGGCAGGGTGCTCCTACAGCCCCTGAGGCACCCAAAGGGAACAGGGAGAGCCACTGGGACAGGGACGATGCCCAGGCTTTCAGGGAGTCTTTGCATAGTACAAGGAGGGGAAACAGGGGAAGAGTCACCTGCTGAGCTCGTGAGGGGAAAGTGGAGCAGGAGCTGGGGCCCCTCTGCCTCTCTCTGCTCTGGTGACAGCTCTGCACTTTCCTCTCTACGCTGCGTCCAAAGGGGGAACGCTCTGCAGGAGCTCCAGCCTGGAGTGGCCAGGACATGTGAAAGCAGGATTTTTCTCACCAGCTGCGACTGACAGTGCACCTCCACGCTCGTTTGGAGAGGATTAATTAAAGACATCCGATTTCTGAGCAGGAATGTTCCCATCAGCTGCCACCCCGGCAGAGGCCTGAGCACCCCCTGGGCACGCGGAGCCAGCCCTGGCACGGACAGACTGCAAACACACCTGTAAACCTGAACTTGGTTGCTACTGTACAGGAGTAACATTTTCTAGCCATATTGCAGCTACAGATTCAATAAATAGAATTGCATATATTGTGCTTTATAAATTAAAATGCATTCCAAAGTGAGGCAATGCTAAACAATGAAACCGTTGAACCTTTCCCCCCCAAACCAGCCACACTCTGGTTTCAGCACCAGCCCACTTCCTCACAGAGGTACAAACTCTCTGCTGGTACCTCTGAAAACAGAAATTCCCTCCCCAAAAGTGATCAGAAAGAGTTTACCTAGGCACTACTGCAAATGTAAGGTGGCTAATAACCATGACTTGAACTCAGGAAGGGGAGGAGGTGAAGAAAGTCACGATGAATGTCTGGATTCCTTCCTCTGCAGCTTCTGGCCCCTATCTGACACTCTGGGACATGTGCAGGGGGGTCAGCATCTCCTCAAAGATGGCTCCTTTCACGTTAGAGCCCCTCAAATTTGCTTCTTGTAGGTCACAACCTGACAGATCACAATTCTGAAGGGGGAAAGGAAAATTAATGTTAATTGAATAGACCCAGAACTCTGTTCAAAAGTTTAACTCCATTTACTTTAACTCCACTCAACTCTGCAGCTGGAGAAGTCAGCCAAAAGCCAGCAGTCCCACAAATTACATTTGTATTAGTGTGCAAAATGAATCCCAACTCACCTCCAAGTCGGTCCCTGCCAGCGTGGCTCCTCTGAGGTTGCAGTTCTTCAGCTTGGCGTTCTTCAGCGTGGCCACTCGCAGGTTGATCCCCGTCATCTGGCTGCCCTCCATGTCCACACCCTTCAGGTTGGCCCCTGCAACACACCCACGCACGAGGGCTGGGAGGAAATCCAGCCAGAAAGGCAGCAGCTCCAGCTGATGCTTCCTCAGAGCTGGGTAAACTGGGAGAGGTCAAGGCAGAGCTGGGAATTCAGGGATTATTTGGGCAGAACCAGCCCAGAGCTGTGGGCTCTTCCCATGGATTGTACAAAGACAGCTGAAATTCTGCCACACAAACGTGCAGGCACAGGGCTGTCTGCGTGGAGTAATTAACAGGCACAACCTCCTTACCTTCCAAATTGGCTTTAAGGCCTGATGGATCTTCAAAGTTGCAGCCTTTCAGGGACGCTCCCTCTGCGTTGGAACACAGCATCTTCACCCCCTGCAGGTTTGCACACTGCCAGAGACAGGATGGGAGTCACGAGGGCGGGAGGAGAAACACCAAACACCAGCAATCAGCAGAACACAGACTGGAGTTCTGCACTGCAGCTCAACCCCCCAAAGCACAACCCCCGTTACTGCGAGGGACGGGGGAAGCGTTGGAACAACCAAAGAAAACACCTGGAAATTGATTTTTTTTTGTTCCAATCCCTGTTTTTTGGGACAACTCCAGGGCAGCCCAGGCTCCCCAGGGCGCAGCATCCTTACATCCAGCACGGATCCAGAGAGGTCAGCTCTCTCCAGGTTGGCACAGCACAGGTTGGCGTGGGCCAGGTTGCAGCGGCTCAGATTTGCCATCTTGAAGTTGATGTAGCGAAGATCCAGGCGGGAAAGGTCTGCTCCACTGAAATTCAGGCCCTGGAAAAGCCAGTGAACACCCCCAAAATGGTCACAGAAGGGAAGGGGGGGTCTGGACACAAAAGAGTTAGAAGAAACATGTCTGGGTAGTTGTGTACATAATTCTACTCAGGTGCACTGAAACACTCCCAGTACCTGAAAGGGGCTGATAAAACCATGGGAGAGACTTTTTATATGGACAGAGAGTGCAAGGACAAGGGGCCATGGATTTAGAGATCAGGTTTAGATGGGATATTGGGAAGAAATTCCTCCCTCTGAGGGTGGGGAGGGGCTGGGATGGAATTCCCAGAGAAGCTGTGGCTGCACTGGAAGTGCCCTGGAAGGCAGGCACTGGAAGGCCAGGCTGGAGGAGCCTGGGACAGTGGAAGGTGTCCCTGCCCAAGGCAGATTGGAACAAGATCATCTTCAAGGTCCCTTCCAACCCCAAACCATCCCATGGTTCTATACAAACACACTCACGAGATCATTTATTCTGTTACATAACACCAGTGAAATGTAAATGCAAAGCTCTCCAGATTTGGATTTGCCCTTAAAACAGGCTGTGGTCTTAAACTCTTAGGAGGGCAGGGTTGGATTAGGTGCCAGGAAGCAATTCCTGGAGTTCTGCTGGGAAGACAAAGCCTGAGCTCCCTCACCTGGCAGCGCAGCTCGGACTTGGTGGGCGTCGCCAGCAGGAACCGGACGAACTCCTTGCGGGAGATGGGAGAGTGATCCTCGGCTGGCTGCGAGTTCTGGGGAGAGGTGTCCCACAGGGACAGGGACGGGGACAGGGACAGCCCTGAGTCACACATCCCCCGCGAGAACGGGACCTGCATCCCGCTGCCACAGAGAGCAAGGTACCTTAATAGCAACTTCCAGGTGCTCGATGAGGGAGTCGATCCCAAAAAACCTGGCTTCTTCCAAAACCCCTGCAAAGAAAGCGGTGCTGGTTGTTCCAGGGAGCTGCTGGTCCCGGGAGCAGCACCCTTCTCTCCCCTTCCTGGAGAACAACCACACACATGGCCCTGCATGGAACTGGGCAGACAGGAAAAGTTTGCTTGCGGCTAAAAGGAAAAACGTAACTCAGAGACAACATTTCCAACACCAGCATTAGGTTAAAGAGAGCAACTCCAGAATTCCAGGTATTAATCCAGTGTGGATTTTTAACGCTCCAAAGAGAAACAGCAGCCTACCCTCATTAAAGCAAGCACATGGGGCTGCACTGCTGAGAATAAATCCACCAAAGGGAAACTCCCAGCCACGGGGATGAGCACACAAAGCTCCCTTTGGCTCCACCACGGGCACCTGAGGGCAAAGCTTTAATTCCAAGGAGGAATAATTTAGGAGATGTCAGACAGGTAATACCTACCTAGCAAATTAATGCCATCATTTACAATGAGCTGTCCGTGACGCAAATAGTTCAAAATGGGCTCAAAATACTCGGGACTGCGGTCAATGAGGAAAGCTCCTCTAGGATCTTGCTTATTCCCCCAAGCATCTGTTTCCACAACATATATATATATAAAATTACTTTTGATGTAGTCATAGAAGAGCATTTGCTTCAGTTTTCAGAGTTTTTTATTACCGAAGGGGACTGGAATAGCAAACATTCCACTTGGAAGGGCGGTTCGGAGACAGGAGGAAGGAAAGGAGGAGTGGGGGGCAAAAAATCAGCTTAAAATGAACTTGTTCCTGCTCTGAATAACTCAGTTTATTATCACATACAAAACAATCATGGCTAGATAAAAGCAGCACTAAGATTTTAGCCTGGTTGTCTCCCCAAGGCTGCCTCGTGCACAGTTTGCTCGTTGGCTCTGCTGCCAAAACTGAGGAAGATGCAACAAGATGAAAACCTCAAATCAAATAAACAAACAAAAAAAAGGAGCCAAACTACTGACAGTGGATGGGAGCTGTATTTGCAGCTTGTGAGATGATCAGCATTAGGTGGTGAGATGACAAACACAGAGAAATAAAGGAATTATAAAATAATTCTCTGTCCTGATTTGGTACTTTAACATACTTTGGGTATTTTAGTTTATGGACAGGAGTCTCAGCTTGACAGTGCCTTTTGCCCACTTTGCTAATTAATTACTTAAAAATAATCAAGTTTATCTCAATATACTCACCTTTGTCTTTAAACATGTGTGCCAACATACTGTCAGGTTCTTTGTTAACCAAAGTGCTCCTAGAAAACAAAAGCATTATTCTTCCTTCATCTGTAAATGTTTAAGAATTAATTCCTTGAAAAACCGTGGTGGCAAATGCAAAATACAGAGAAAGCTGCAGAAGTCAAAGACCTCCTACTTCACAGTAAGGGGTTTTTTTTTTGAGGTCTTTTGCTTTACTGAAATGAGGTTTTTGAAGACCATTTTTACCGGGTGGTGGTGAAGTATCTGCCTCCCACATTGAGAGTCAGCCAGTCTGTGTGGGACCCTGTCAGCTCCTCCTGAGCTCTCCCATCAGTCTGAGGATCTGCAGAGAAGAAACAAAGAAATTACTGGAAAACCCATTAATATTCCTTAATTAATTCCCGATGGAAATAGGTATCTTCTGAAAACACCATAAGGTAAAATCTTTGCTTTATATGAAAGCAAAATAAACTCTGTTAAATGAAAGGTAAATGTAAGAAATACAGACTTACCAATGAAGGGCTCCCCTTCACAGACAAACAAAACATCATCATCCCTGAGAGAGGAGGGGGCAAAGGGAAGAGAAAAAGAAAGTTAATCATAATTTAGTGTTCATCTTATTAAGAGTGGAACCTCTCCTGATTACTCTCAGGTAAACTACGACCAGTGGCCATTGGCTGGAACTTCTGTATCTGGTTTTTATCTGTATTTTGCAGGTTCTAGTGGATTGGAATGGACTGACTTCACCAGAGATTTTACCTGGAGCAGCCAGGTAGGGACCACTTGTGTAATTAATTAATTCTTACACAAGAGTTGCTTTTCTCCCCAGTCTGGGACTACTCTGTGAGGCCAAAGCAATGGCAGAATTTGTCTCCTTTATATAAACACCCCCCTTCCAGGGCTGACTGGAACAGTGGGGATTTCACAGCACAAACATTGCCCTGGAATCCACACAGGAGGAGGTGAAAAGGCCTCAAACACAGCTTGGATCAGGTTCTGAATCAACAAATGGTTTGAAGCTCAAAAGACACGAGAGGACCTTTGGGCACCCTGGCTGGCAATGATCATATCTGTTTTTAGGGAAAGCACTGGTTATTGATTAAGGGGGATTAATTAACAGGTTAGTCTCCTAATCCACAACCCTGATTTGCCTTTTCTTGGCTGATCCTTACCTAATCAGAGCAATATCATCAATGAGCCCCCCTTTCCCGTTGTAAACACTGGTGGCTTTGATCCCAAGCTTGTTGCTGGCCACAGAGAGCAAATCTGAGAGAGTCCCATACACAGCCACGACCTGGGGGAGAGAGAAGAGAGGAGGCCGTGAATAAAAACAAACCCACCAGACTGTGCTCCCAAAGTTCTGCCTCTTCAGGCTTATCAGGGCTGTTAGGGAGAGCAAAACCCATTTGGATCTTGACCAGAAAAACAAAGGAAAACACCAACTTTGGTGCTGGAACACAAAAATCGGGTGACTTGCACAGTCCCCGACAAAACTGAGGCAGCAACAGCAGTGAGAGAATAAATGCTGGTGCTGTAAGAATGTAATTCAGTTATTTCTCTAAAGAGATATTGTTACTTGTTCTGCTGCAAGCCTCTCCCGAATGTACTTCCCTCCCTAAAAACAAGGATTAAAGGACAGGCCCATGAACGGTCTGCCCTCAGGATGTGGATGGGAAAATCGGGATCACGGACGCAATTTAGCAGAAGTGCAAGGCTGGAATGCGGTCACTCCAACTCCTGCGCTCCAGGTCCGGGTGGAAATAGCGGCATCATGGACAGAATTAATAGAATTACACATTAAAGCACAGTCACATCAACTTCTGCACTCGGAATGTGGGTGGAAACAACAACATCACGGACTCTGTGTGGAACTGCATCCCACGGCCTTTTCCTCTGCTGGACAAGCGCTGGTTGTGCCTAAAAATCACTGTTTTCAGTCTTGAGACGATTTTAGCGAGGTTTTAAACAATTAATTGCGATCATTCCCAGGGTGCCCCCACGCAGGGTCAGTCTCCCCCCAAAGCCCTCACCCCACAGGCTGTGGCCGACGCGAGCAGCCAGACACGACCCCCTAAAGCCACGAAGCG
>VZRQ01010894.1:12682-46191 GCA_013397975.1 Machaerirhynchus nigripectus
CGGGCGGAGCGGGGAGCCCTCGGGGGTGTCCGGGAGGGAACGCGGGGTGCGCTCTGGGGCTGAGGGGTGTGAGGTGCGAGCGCCCACGGGGTGCTACAGACCGGGGGAGCCCAACTTGGGTGGTTTCCCCTCGTCTGGCGGCTGAGATTGTGGGCATCGGCCTCCGCTGGGGCCTGAAAGCAGAAAAAGAAAAAAAAAATAAGAAAGAAGTTGCCCGCGCGTTGTTAAACAGTTTCATTTCGGTCACTGTCTTTCTAAAAGTATTTTAGATCTGCACGTATTTGCAGGAGTGAAGTTCCAGAGTCACGTTATTAAGTTGCACGTCATTAACTTCAAATTCAAGAAACTGACTGCGAAAGAGTATTAGCCTTTTAAGGTTCCTAGTTAAAACTTAGTGGTATTAAAAAAAATGTATTACTAGTGTTGTTTCTTCTGATGGTTTCTTTCCAAGACTTGCCTTCTCTTTCTGCTGATACTAATTAGTGTTATTAAAAATAGTATTAAACTGCTGATGTTTGTTGTAACACTTAGAGCAAACCAGTCACTGTGTTGATTGTGAGCAATAATTTTGTACAAGTATTTTATACTAACGTGGAGCTTGACAGAGTGAAGTTGCAGCCCTGTGTCTCCTTATCCTGTTTATCATGCAGGTTTTTATTGCTCTGTGTTTTTCTTTCTGGTTCCCAGCCCCTTGTGTCCTTTCCCTGCAGCTTTTGGGGGATGAATTTCCCTTCCCGCCCCACTGTTAAACACCTTGAGCAGGAAAAAATGTGGATTTGGGAGAAGCTTGAGCGTGGCACTGAGCTCTTGCTGTTAACAAATAATTATTATTTTTCTTTTTAATAGGAATCAGTAGTTACAGGAGCAAAGGCTGAGTGAATGTTCCTTAAAATAAGTCACAAACAATGCTCAGAGGATCTAAGACTCCCCTGAAAGTTAAAGAAAATGAGAGTGGTTGTCCTGAAGAGAAGGAAGAGGCCTCTTTCCCTCTGCCAAAAGACCAGAAGAGCTCCAAAGTGACTAAATCCAAAGTCATCAGAGCATCCAAGAAGGAGAATTTCACTGATGGGAGCCAGACACGGCCACAAAAACGTGCCCTGAAATGCCCCAAAGGCCCCGAGGGGGATTCCTGTCACCCCCAGGGGGTCGGGGTGAGCTGGCAGCTCCCCAGGAGCTGTTTTGGGACACTCAGGGGGGATGTGCTCAGTGAACCCCCCTTGCCTTTGGACACGAAGGAGGATTCTTCCAGCAGCCCAGCTGTTCCCTTGGGAAATGACTTCTACTCCACGCCTGAGAGGGACAGCGTGGAAGGAAAACCTGATTTTGGACTGTCTGAACGGAGGAAAAGACCTGTTGATTTTGCTGCTGTGACAACTGCTGAGTTTGGGATTGCTCAGGAAAGTTTGACCAAACGCCCCACGGGTGAGGCTGGGGTGACAAATGACTTTTGTCCTTCTCAGAGGGGCTTCTCCAGGTCGTGTAGTCCAACCTCGTGCCAACAGCTCCAATTTAGGGCAGATTCAGGCGATCAGAGTTTGAATGTGACCAGGAGCACCCTCTGAGAGCCTGTTGCTACAACATCTTTATAGGATATCCCATACATGGGATACTTGCACCATTTGACTGTACAGGTTCTATCCTACAGTTAAATGCTCCCTGTTTATCTCTCCTTACCTGAGGATGTGTCTGAGTTTCACGAGGGAATTTCAAGACAAATTCTGCCAGTGTTGGTAGACAATTCCTTAACAAGCAATTGAAAACCTAAACAACAGACTTGGTGTGTGTTTAGTTAAATATTAATCTGTTCTTAGGCACTTAATTTCATTGTTCAGGGAGGTTTCTTGGGCTGAGCAGGTCACTTTGTATCTTGGAATAAGTAGCAATAATCACCCTTAAAAAGGATAAAAAATTACCATTTAAGCTTAAGTTATTACAAGATATTTTTCTTGGTGGTGTGCTTTGTTTTTCTTTTTAACCTCTGTTCTTGTCTTCTTTTCAGGGACTTCCCCAACTTCACTAAAATTTAGGAGGAGATCAACCATTGGATTGAGGGGTTCCCCAGAAAACAACACCCTGATCCGGTACCTGGCCCAGCAGAGGAGCAGCAGGCAGAAAGAAGCTTTCACACAGGTGAGAGTCCTTCCCAAGTACCTGAGGTGGGGCTCTCATTCCCCCCAGGAACCAGCTGGTGCTGGGAGAAGGGGCAGCAAGCCTTGGGAAGAATCCAGCAGAAGGGATAACCATGGCATTAATTTGCTGCTGTGCCTCGGTCACCTGACTTCAGGATAAGGGGATGCTCCAGGTTTTGTTTACTCTGTGTGGAGGCTGGAATTTCGTCTCCATGTGGAGCTTGCTGATCTCTTTTAACTTTTGTTACTTTCCTGTGTTTGCCATGCTTGATTTTTGGGTAACAAAAGTGTTGCTGGTCTCAAGTGAAGTCAATCCAAGCATAAGTGACTTGGTTAATCAGATTGTTGATAACCTGAACTCTCCTAGGCTGTCAGAAAGCAAATTCTGGACTAGAGGAACAGATTAAATGCAATAAAATGTAGCAGATTTCTGGGTAAAGTTCCTTTTTTCCTTATTTTTACCATACAGCTACAGTTGCAGCCAGATTAAATAAAGATTCTTTGTGTTTTATGTCAAAGAACCAGTACAACACAGTAAAGCTCAAATGGTGAGGGGAGAAATGCCTGATGGGGTTAATTTTGTTTTGGCAGATCACTCCCTTTAAACATGCAAATGTGAGGTCGCTGAAGGACAAGATCGATGCTTTTCAAAGCTCCTTTGGATCCCTGCAAGAAGCTGAGGGGGAGGCTGGGCTCTCTCACCTGGGGGAGCCTTCCCAGGAAGGAGCTTCCTGTAAGTTGATTAAATGTTCTGGTCAGTGATTTATCTTAAATATCAGCTCTTCCTTTAGGCTCAAAGGTATGAAACTAAAAACACTTCTTACAAAACAAAATATTCTTCCTTTATAAGGCTTGGCACAGGTGTTTGTGCCTGGTTTGGGGTTTGTTTTGTTTGTTGAAACCATCTTAATGCATCCTGAATAGTGGTTTCTCAGAAAACTTGTATTTTTGGGACTCCTTGCTTAGTTTTAGTTCCTAGATTTGTAATCTTTGATGTATTTCTCACTAAGAATTAATGCTTTCACACTTTTTTCCATGAAACTGAGAATGGTTTTTATTTTACTTCTCTGCTATTGCTGGTCTTAATAACATTTATATGAAAAGAATCACTTACTTTGTTTTGAAGGTTTGGTAATGTTATTTTCACAGTAGATCTAAAAAAATGTTCTCCCTGCCTAGAACATTACCTGACTTTTTGCACCTCTTGATGGAGAAACACAAAAAGAGAATTCATTGAAAAACCTGAAGTTTGTCTTTGTGGTTTGTTTGGGTTCTGTTTATTTTTAATTGATGCAGCTCAGAACAAAGCACCTTTTAGAAAAGAGCCAAACCTGGAGCAGTGGAGTGAAAAGTTCATGTTGGGCAACAGAGGAGCTGCCTTGAAAGAAAATTTAAGTGAAAATGGGAGCAAGAGCAGCAGGAGGGACCCCAGGATCTGCAGCATCTTGTCCCCACACCGAGCTGTGACTGTCACTGGCCCTGCTGCTGCAAAGGTGCTTTGAACTGGGGAGAAACTTCTCAGTTATTCATTAAAATAGACAATTCTTTCATTTGCCATGCCTAATCCTTCTAAGCACTTACCCTGGGTGTTTTGGGACAATAAATTCAGCAGAAGTAGTGGACGATTGAGAAAACTGTGAAATCCTTGCCTGGGATTAAAACCCTCCATAGTTTGTGCTGTTGTAAAAATCCTGTAACTTTTTCTTTAGGAATGGGTTTATGAGCAGCAAAATCCTATTAAATCCTTGGAGACTGTTGTAACTGGAGATATCCTGGAAACAGGCCATGGTAAGAGGATTCAGCACTGTTACAACCTTTGTTAAACTCTCATTAGGAAATAAAACTACCGGAATATTTGTTAGGAAATGTTTCAGCTGATATTTGTCATCTTGCCTACAATTTAGGATGCAGTAGAAACCTGATGTAGATTTTCGTTCATGCAATGGTCCTTTTTTGTATGTTTTATAAATTTCTGAAAATGGCAAATGTGGCACAAAAAGAGCCAAAATTTACAGGTTAATGGATTTTTTGGGGGATGTTTCTGCACAGGATCTGTGGAGAGGTGTGCACTTCTACAGCTCATGTTTTTAGTACTCAAGTTTTCTCAGTTTTCCTTCAGCCTTTGTGTCACAGCTGTCGTTGCTCTGAAGTCCGCAGGTGTGAGCGCAGCGCCGGGGGCACTGGCAGCGATGCTCTGGCAGAGCTCAGCACGAGGAGGGCTGGCTCTGTGGAAGGTGGGAGCCTGGGAATGCTGGATGGAAGCCAGGCCCCCGTGACTCCGCCCCGAACCGGGGCTGCTCCCAGCACTGACCTCTCCCAGAGCGGCTCCCTGCTGAGGTCCATCCTGAAGAAAACCCCAGGGAGGGAGCTGGGGGACAGCCTGGAGGTTGGTTCAGTGCTTGAGCTTAAAGATGCTTTGGTGACTGATGTGGATTGGGAATGGTTTGGAAATGATTTAATGCTGCTTGGTCATCTTGGAAGCTTTGCTTGGAGCTTTCATGATGTGAGAGGATCTGGGGTGAGCTGATTGCACCTTCCAGGACCTGAAGGGGCGACAGGAAAAATAGACTTTACAAAGGTCTGGAGTGCCAGGACACAGGGAATGGCTTCCCACTGCCAGAGGGCAGGGTTAGGGGGGATATAGGGAAGGAATCCCTCCTTGCGGGGGTGGGGAGGGGCTGGGATGGAATTCCCAGAGAAGCTGTGGCTGCCCCTGGATCCCTGGAAGTGCCCAAGGCCAGGCTGGATGGGGCTTGGAGCAGCCTGGCACAGTGGGAGGTGTCCCTGCCCATGGCAGGGTGGCACTGGATGGGATTTAAGGTCCCTTCTCACCCAGATCATTCCATGAGTCCCTGAAATGAATGTTTTTGAGTTTTATTCATTCAGCAAACAATTAGATATGTTTAAACAAAACAACTGATTATTAAATGCTGCTTAGAGGACAACATTTTAATTGTACTGAAGTGTATAACTTAAATTTGACAGGAATACTCCAACAGTGCCATTGACAGAGGAGGAGGTGAATCTGCTGCAGTCTCCAATTGTGTAAAAGCCTTTGAAACATTGCAAACAGGTCAGATTCCCCTTTCTAAGAAAAAAAACCCCTTGGTTTTCTTCATTTCTTCTTTTTTTTTGAAATAGATAAAGTATTTTGTGGGATCATAAGGTTTTGCCTCGTTGCTAAATCTGGTTATTGGGGTGCATTAATCACCACTGAATGACCTCCCCGTGGCATCCTGCTGATGGCATGGAAAACAAGATTGCCAAGGAAAGGAATGTCTATTAAAAAAAAACAATCCCACACCAAAACTTCAGAAAGCCTCGAACACCAGAATAGAATCCCTGATTTGTAAAGGAATTTTACACTTTTCAACTAAAACCTGGAGGATGGGTGGTCATTTTTAATCTGTTTTTTCCTTAATTTTTTTATAGTGTAACAAATCCAGGCTGAAAATCCTGGCTGGCCTTCCAGGCCCTGTAAAAGTGGTGTTTTGCTGTTTGTTGGGGTGGGGATTTTTAGGGGAATATTAAAATCCCTCACAAAGCCTCTGCTCTGTGCCACTTTTCCCTTCACTCAGCTGTTTGTTTCGTCTTATTCCAACAGAGAGAGCTGAGAGTCAGAGCTCCAAAACACCAAAGAAGAAAAAAGTGACTTTTGGGGAAGTTCTGAGCCCTGAAATCTTTGATCAGACACTGCCTGCCAACACCCCCTTACGCAGAGGAGCCTCCCCAGGGTGTCCCCAGAGCCCCTCTGCAAGGCCAGGCCTCTCTGAAGAGCCTTTGCCCCTCCTGGATTTTGGCTGGGATGATGTGAGTTTGTTGTTTTGAGTGACAAAAACCCCTCTGCTCCTTTGAATGGTCAATTCTTGTTTAATTTCACCCCCCAGGCTGCTTGGTTTTGCAGAGAAATTGCTGAAATATTAAAGTCGAGTCTGCTTGGAGTTCTGGAGTCACAGGGACAAGTTGAGTTTTTAGGAATTCTAAACAGCACTTTGGCCTGGAGAGCTGTTTCAGAGGGCTCTGAACCTTGACATGTTTTTCCCTTCACTTCTTCTTGTATTTTGATGCTCTGTTTCTTTTTGCCACACAGAGCAAAGGTGTTCTCTTTAAGGAAACAAAAATCCTTTGTCTGCCCCAAACACTGATGGAAAAGGTGTTTTTCGGGATGTATCTGGTAGCATTTATTGCTAAAAAATGTCATTTTCTGTTTGAAGGAAGGTGTTGAGCCTCTCCAAGAATTCCTGGAAGGCTCTGTTGCTGCAGAAGCCCCTTCACCAGTTGAAAATGCAGAAGGTAACCCCAACTTGTGTTTTTATCTGTAGATAATGAATCTTTTTTGTACCTGAAAATTGAGAGTTGAGGGGTTTGGTTTATTTTTCTGTTTGTGGTTTTGTTTTGTTTTTGTTTTTTTTTAATATACAGAGGGTATTTTTCAGTTGCTGTGAATGTTAAATGCTAGCATTTAAGTTGAAATGCTTTCTTCTGAAGAGCTTTGCAGTGTTTACCTGACTTGAGGTTAACTGGATCTTATTGAAACTTGTGGTATTTTTCTGGGAAAATTTCACTGCTTAAAGTAATTTTTGTTTTTAGAATCTTGATTCTGATACTGTAATTTTGATGATTTTTAAACAGCAAGCCAACAACAAAAGAATTGAAAGTGGGTTGTGCATGTTTATCTATCTGTGAATGTGTGACTGTTACCAAATCCTCACAAGTTGAGTTTTCCTGTATTTTGTAGAGCAAAGTAAAATTTTTTTATCTTTCCAGTCCTTGAGATTGTTTCTACTCAAGATTAAGGTGGCTGAAGTGCATAATATCAGAAATTATATAGATAATTTCCTCAAAATGTGATTAACTTGCATTGAAACTGTTTAAAAATCCTTTTTTTTTCATTTATAGTAGCAGAGACTGACAGACCTGACATGATAACTCGTTCTTCTACTAAAAGGAAGGTGAGTTTCCTTAGTGATAAAATTTATTTTGTGTTTTTGAACTTCTTCAGGCAGAATTGTTCTCTTTTATCTGTCTTGATGCTTGAAAGTGTTTTTCCAGCCTTAGGTATGAGGATTATCTATATCCAGTGTATGGAAATACCTCCTGTTAGTGCCTTCAGGAAATGAGGTTTTTCAGTGAAAATGATTTTCCAGTTATTAGAAATACAGCCTGATACTTAAATTGACAATTTCTATTGAATTTTCCAGGAGCTTTTCCAGACAATCTGACAAAATGTTTGGGTTGCTGGAATATTAAGGCACAGAATTGATTGTACAACAAGAAGTGCTTTCAGACCTCAGTGTTGGACAGCTCTGGTGGGAGGGGAAGGCAAAAAATAGAGGAATATAAAAAAAGTAACCCATTTTCTTAAATAACTGACGATGAGAATTTCCTGTGTTTTCATTACCATACAAATAGGACTGGATTGTACCTCTGAAATGAGTCTGTAATACTTAATTTCCACTTGTGTCAGCCCCTAACGAGGTGATGGAGATTAATTAATTCCAGTTTGATTCTCGTGCCTGTTGGACCCTGGTGGGTTTTTATGAGCAGCGGGTGCCCCCCACCACCCCAAATCCTGTTCCTCAGCAGTGCAGAGCCGTGGCAGAGGACGCTGACTGTGGCAGCTCGGGAGCCACTAACACTGAGAGTGACAAAGACACCAAAAATCCGAGAAGGAACAAGATTCAGAGACAGAAGAATCCAACCACAGCTGCTCCCAAAAAGACCCAGGTGAGTGCCAGCCACTGCAGGTGCTGAATTCTGCCTTTGTTTTTATTTTTACTTCTCTCTCCTTCTGTTTCACAGGATTATTTTGATCTTCCTGTTGCTGCCAACATTTTCTTCTTCATCCCCATCTTGTTTCCCTGCATTTCCTGCCCCATCCCTCTTCCTTACTGACCTGAGGGCTTGAATTCTTGTAGGGCAGAAAGGATCCTTTTGGAGAGAAGTGTTTTATGGTCACTTTTCAGACTTGAGGGCCAACAAATGAGTTTGTGGTTCTTCTCTGACCAAGTTCTTGCAGAGCAGTGTTAGAAAAGTAATTCTTCTTTACTTTGAGTTTTTAGATTCTTCTGTAGATGGCAGAAGTGGAACCTTCCTTTTAGGGGGAGCAGTTGTCATCCATCAAAATCCAGTAATGGGGTCCCTTATTTGTTAAAAAGTATTTAGAGGACAATTAAAATTTCACTGTGCTTTATTCTCCTCGGTCTTTTCAGAAAACAAAATACCCAGGGTTTGGGAAAAGAAGAAAGAAAAAAGCCAAGAAGTCTTTATATGGGGAAAGAGAAATGGCTTCCAAGAAACCCCTTCTCAGCCCCATCCCTGAAATTCCAGAGGTTTTCTCTTCTGTCTCATCTCCAAACTCACCAAAGGCAGATGCACTTTTTACAGGTAATTCGGGTTTTGGTTTTATTTTGCTTTTCTCTTTCTGTTTCTCCTGATGCTTTATTTCAACAGTTACATAAAAAGCCTGTTCGTGGTCACCTTGAGTGCATTGGTAATGAGCCCATTATATATATATTTACTTTCAATTGCTTCTGTAATAGCAGAGTCTGGAGGATCTGATAGATTATTAATGTCCAACTGATAAATTCAGTTCTTGTTGGACTCCAGTGTAAATCTGACCAAAAAATCCACCTCTCTACTTTGGGTACTGATATTTTCATAGCCTTTAAGCTGGTGAGTTGGGCATGAAGAGTTCAGGGATGAGCAGAGCTTTCTGTTGTTTTTTTCCCACTGTTTATCTGGGATGTGTTGGGAAGGTTAGTTTTATATAAGTAAATAAGTAAAATAATATATAAAAAATTAAGTAAAATACTATGAAGCTTTTCTTGTAATACATAAAAGATTGTGTACAGTCACTCAATTAACCACGTGTTTGCTGTCATTCAGAGGGTGCAGGTTTGGGTGATCCCAGAGCCAGGAGTGCCTGCAGGGACACTCCCCAGGAGCCAGGGGCTGGAAGGATGCGAGGGAAGGAGCTCTGTGCAGCTGCTGGGTGCCCGGGCCCCGGGCCCCTGGAGGAGGCAGCAGCCACCAGCTCTGCTGGAGACTCTGAGGTGCCAGGGAGCCTGGAGTCTGCTCCTGGCACTGCTGCTGAGGTAACCCATGGGCTTCTGAGGGATCACAGAAGTGATGTTTGGGGGGAAAAGCACTGAGAGTGATTAAACTGTGGAGCAGGCAGCCTGGAGGCCATGAAATCTCCATCCTTGGAAGGAGGTGTTGAGCATTCAGAGCTCAGCTGAGCCTCTGAGCAGCCTGAGCCCATGGAAGGTGTCCCAGCCCATGGCAGGGGCTGGAATGGGATCATCTTTAAGGTCCCTTGCAACCCAGGCCATTCCAGCATTCTCTCCTTCCCAAGCAACCTCAGTTTGGCCTCACAGTGAAACAGATCCCAGCCTGCAGGATTCCCTCTCAGTTGCTGGGATTTGGGAGACTGACTTGGTGAGAACAGCAGCCAGTTCAGCTGTTTGAAACCGGGTTCTTATGGTTTATCTTTTGCCTAGATTTAAAAAAATTATTGAGAATTTTTATTTTTATCCCCCCCAGTTTTCAAAGATTGTGCCAGATGCAGAAGGTGATTTTGATACCTCTGAGTATTTCCAGCAAGGTGAAGAGACTCCATGTGAAAAAGAAGCAAAAGAAAGCAGTTCTTTGATAGAAAAGGAGGAATTACAAGGAACTCTCCTAACTGAGCTGGAAATTCTGGAACAACAGGATGTACAGGAGGGTGCCCAGAGAACTGAGTGTCCTCAAAAGGATTCTGTCAGAGGCAATCCAGCAAGGAGAAGAAGAAGAAGAAGCAGCAGTGCCTTCTCCTTCCCTCCTGTTGAAAACTTGGAAATAGCTGGGACTGATCTTGCTGTTTGCTCGTACAGTGTGGAAGAAGTCCTGTCAGTTCCCCAGCCCCAGGGGGGATGCCCCCAGCCCTGCAGGAGGAAGAGCAGTGCCGGTGCTGAGGTCAGGGTGAGGCGCAGCATGAGGCTGAGCAGGGATGCAGCAAGCGAAGGACTTGCGTGGATTCAGCTTCCCAGTGAGATTCCCAAGCAGCCTCCCCTCCCAGCCTCTGCTCCCAAAGCCAGGAGAACCATCAGCACATCCATCCTGGCAGGATCCGAGAATATTCACCACAGGGAACAAAACCTCCTCCCCTTCCCCGCCCCGGGGAAGGAGAACGAGGGCTCTGCTCCTCCTGCTGCTGGTCCTGGCAGGAGGGGGAGGAGGAGAAGCCTCTGTGAAGCCACAGCTCGAGAAATGCCCTGGGCTCCCACCCAGAGAAGGAGAAACACAAATTCTGGGTGTGGGAAGGACAGGAGTAACCAAAAACACTCAGAAGAAGCAGAAACTCTTGAGCTACAATTGAAAGAGGTTTCATGCATCTCTGATTTTCTGAAGTGAAAGTGGCTCTTAGAGCCTTGTGTTCTCTCTCAAGCGTGGTTTTCTTCTCTTTCCCACTTACATTTCCTCACTTATTTTCTTACTTGCTTTCTGGATGACTTAGAACTCCTTTTTCCTTGTCTCGATGCTTGAAATGCTGGAAGACCTGAGCTGTGTGGCAGACTGGCTCAGAGCACTGGTCTGTTATGGCAGGTAATGAAGAATAAAAAGCTCTCCGTGATAAAAGTGCGTTTGTCTTTAGCAGTTAAACCGTGGTGTAAGATGTGTCCTTCCAGCTGCAATTGCTCGAAGGCTGTTTCCCATGTGCTTGGCCATTCCCTATAAATTGGTGTTGGAATCTGCCAATATTTTCTTCTAGATTGCAAAAATACACCAGAAAGAGATTGTCTGCAAATAATAAAGGAATCAGCTCTTGAAAGGGAAGAGAGGGAAGAGGGGAACCTGTTTCCACCTTCTGGAAGGACTTTGGCCATGAGCAGAGGTGGAGTGCCTGAGAGTAAGATTTTGTGTTAGAGCTCATGAGTTATTCTCTAATGTAAAGGGTGGTCATTAAAGAAAAAAAAGCTTTTGAATCTTTACTGTGTATAAAATTCATCTGGAAAATGAAATTGGCTGAGGGAAGAGAGCCAGGCCTCACCAGGAACGCTGTGCTTCATTCCCAGCCGTTCCCAGCCCTGTGAAGAGCTTTCGAGTCCAGCCCCTGTTGGCCTTGCCCTGTCATCTTCCTGTTTGCATTTTCTGCTTGGAACAATGGAATCGAGAGTGAGGACTGGAGGTGGTCTGCTCCAAGGTTTGCTGCTGCTTTCATTTCTCATCCTGGGGGGGTTCCAGCCCAGAGTGATCCCAGTGCCAGCCTGCAGGAAGTGGCTTTGTGTCCAGCACAGTCCCTTCAGTGACCTGGGTGTTACCATGAGTGATGTAGGATAAAGTCCTGGATGTCCTCAGCTGCTTTTACAGAGCTTGAAGGCAAACAGAGCAGTTGGATTTTTATGCCTCTTTCTCCCAAGACAAGAATTCCTAAAGCAACTTGAAAGCAACTCCAGTACTGAAGTGCTGTTTGAGTTACAGAATCACTGAGGTTGGAAAAGAGCTTTAAGATCAGAGTCCAGCACTGCCCTGTGGCTCATAAACCACGTCTCCAAGTGCCACATCTACATGTCTTAAATCCCTCCAAAAACAGTTGCCCTAATGTTCGATTTGGGGATTTGCTTTTGGGGTTAGGTTTGGAAGCAGGCTGGGGTGAGTTCTTGGGTTGGATGCTGTGCTTGGCTGCCAGGAGAGGGCAGGCTGGGCTGAGCTTTCTGCTCGGAAGGGAGCTGGAAAGGAATATCATGGACAAAATCTCTGAGAGACTGGCTAAGGTTAAAACTCAAAGCTGAAAAAATGAGTAAATTAGTAAAAATAGCTGCTACTTCTGCTGTTCAAAACAAAGCAGCAGCTGAACCATGCACTGGAATTAAAGTGGAAAAGTGAAATGATGATGGACTGGAATCAGGTGTGAGTTTTATATGGAAATCACTTTGTGCTTTAGCAGAGTCAAGTTGTACTTGAGCTGTCTGGGTGTCTCTGAGCAGCTTTCAGGCACCTACTCCAGCACTGGGTGACTCTGGGGCTGGGAGCTCCCCTCAAGGTTCCCCAAGGGGCTCTCTAGGTGCACTTCAGCTGGGAGCTGGGACTGAAGGCAGGAAGAGAAGAGCAAGGGTAAGGAGAGGAAAACAAAGGTTGGATTTTCCTCCTGGCACAGCTGGGTGGAAAAGAGTTGTTAGGGATGATTTGTGGATGCTTGGTTGTAGGGTGAGGAAACCTACAAGAAATGAAGAGGTTGCAGTTCTTTCCAAGAGATATTTCTACTTCCTTATGGGGCATTTTAGTTCCTTTCGTCCTTCTCTGGATAGAATTTATCCTCAAAATAATTTGTCTCCTTTATCTGGAGAGGACTTTGAGCAAAGCTTCAGCTCTGCAGAAGGTGCAGAGGTGGGGGCAATGATCTGTTCTCCATCTCTGCGCTGAGAAGGACAAGAAATGTGTTTAAAGCAGAGGAAAGTGCCTCTGTTAAACATTAGGGAGAAGTTCTCGCAGCAGCCGTGGCTGAGCAGGGGAACACAGGGCCTGGGGAGCTGTGGGATCTCCATCACTGGAGGCCTCAGGAGCAGATTAAACAAATAGCTGTCAGGAATGACAGATGATCCTTCCTGGGGCAGGGATAGGCCGGGATGGCCTCTGGAGGCTCTGGCTGTGGTTTCTGATTGTGGAGATTGCAGGAGCTGCTGTGGGGCTGCCTGAACAGTCCAGCCCTGGGATGGAAGCCCTGGTGGAGCAGGGAACTGGGGAATGGCTCAGCTGGGGCAGCTGGGAATTTGGGTGAGCTCCTCATGCAAGGCCTGTGCAGCATCTTGGGGCTTTAAACACCCAGATCTCACCTGAGTCCCTGCTCTGCCTCGGAGCAGGACCTCAATAAACTCCTGCAATGGTGGAACCTACACCCGGTGCCTGTGGGTCACACAGGGAGTGGGAACAGCAGTGCTGGGCTGTGCTCACATCTGCTTTTCCAAAACTGAGTTAACACTGCCCTCAGGATGACCAGCAGCTTCAGTCTCCCTGTGCCAGCAGCTTTCCTGTCCTTGTGTCTTGTCCTAGTGGCCATGGTGGGGGTAGGAAATAAAGTCAAGGTGTGTGGGAGCAGAGAGGTGTCAGGACTTCATCAGTTCGTGGTTCTGGTTTCCAGCTCTGCCTGGAGGAGATTCCAGTGGTTTTATTCCATTTTTGTGTGCTGAGCTCCAGCTCAGCCTGTGTTTTGTAGCAGCATCTAAATAAATCCATGGCATTGCCACTTCTCTTCCAAAGGGAGGCTCTCCTCCCTTCGGAGGGCTTTTATAAGGATGAGTTTGTGTTTAAAACTACTTCCCTACTTTAATTTGTGAGGACTTTTAGCGTCTTCAGCAGGTACCAGGCAGCCCTGGCTGTGCACTGGTGAATAATTGCATTTAGCAGCTCGCCACGTAATTCCTGCTCTGACTGGCAGGGAGGACAAGAGCTGGGCCTGGAAAGGCTGATTGTTTGCTGCTCTGTAATTATGATGTTGTTAATAAGTAAGAGTAATTCCACATCACTTCTGTGAAATGCAGCAGTGACAGATTTTCAGAGCTGGGTATCTGGCAGTTATTGCACAGCTGGGAAAGTCTCTGCTTCACTCTGCTCAAGGTACAAGGAACAATACTTACCCCTGAATTCTCCAGGAGGTTTTCAAGGGAAAGTGTTAATGTTTCCCAGGAATTATTTTATGTCAATATTTTGCCTTAATTAAGGTGCACAAAAGTTGTAAAAGTGGGGATGAGACGACCAAGTTTCTCCCATGTGAGTTAAGAGAAGTAGAAATTTTCTCATCTTGTCATGCTAAGCAGGGAAAAAAAAATAACAAGAACGGTATTGCCTTTTTTATTTATTTCACTTTAAAATAACCAGTTATTAATAAATCCAGTTTTCAGCTGATTTTTCTCCACTTTCTCCTGACTAATGAGCAACAGAAGACGCTGAAACACCTGAGTGCTGTCTATAAATGTCACTGTTGTGGGTTCATCTGGGCCAGTTGTTGTTTAGAAATGTTTCAGAATTTGTGCTTGAATCTTCCTCCTCCTCACTGTGAATCCTCACTCTCTTAGACCTGGAAGGACTTTAGTGATGAGCAGGGAAGCAAACAGCAAAGGATTGTTAGAGCTGCGGACGAGGAGATGGAGAAAGGGGGGAAATTCCCCAAAGGATGGCAAGGATGGCTTCAACACACAGGAACAGGAGTGGGCAGGGAAAGAAATTGCATTTTCAAGCTGCCAACAGGTAGGTGAGCACTGGAAATAATTATAAAATAGTGGGGTATTCCTTCAACACGGTTTTAAAATGAGGAGGTAAAATCCAAATGTTTCAAGTCAAAGCAAGGTCCGATTTCGCCGTGTCCCAGCGGAGGAGCTGGAGCTGGGCCTGTGGCTGGGAGACAAGCAGCCTAATGTATTAGTTTTGTAATTAACTCCTGTAAATTGTGCATAACAGAGCAATTAACTACTTTAGCCAGGCTGGGGAGGGGGGAGAAGGAAAACCTGTGTGCTCTGGGAGTGAGGGCATGGAACAGATTCCCTAAGCCAGACCTGAAAATCCTGGTGTTAGTCTTGGGTTATTTCCAGTGACCCCTTGACTCCCATCTTCCTGCCCCCTGCCCGGCTTTGGGGCTGGTCAGGCAGCTCTGTTTTTGGAAGGCAGAGGAGACAGATATAATGAATGGCTTTTATTGTGCAATATTTCAACCCCTTTCTGACTGCCTTCGGATGGGATGGAAAATGTTCCACCCCGCGCCGCAGCCAAGATAAATAAAACGTATTCCCTAAACCTGGCCGTGTGTTTCACTCAAACTGGCAGTAGTTAGAGCTCCACTCTTAAACAAGAATTTAGTTTGACAATTTTTAGGCCTTGTTCAGCTGAATGTAACAGCCAAAGAAAATACTTGGGGGAAAAAAAAATTAAATAATACATATATTTACAGCTTGCAGGTGGCATTAATTTTTTGGGGGTCAGACTTTTCAGGTTTAAGGATCCCTGTTAAGTTGGGCTGTAGTGTAGGTTTTTTAAAAACATTCTTAATTGTCTTCTTTCTTTTTAAATTAGTTTTTTTTATGAGAATAGTCACTCTGAAGGAAAATACATTTTATGTAGCTCCCTGATGGGTGATAAATAGTTGTGATTCAAGGCTTTAAGAGTTTAGGGTCTACCAAGAACCTGAAAAATCTGCAGCCACAAGCCCCAGCAAAGGAGCAGTAAAAGCTCTCGACAGAAGCCTGCAAAGGACTGGCCTGAACTCCACTGAGCTGGGTTTAAATTCTTTCTGGAGTTTTGCTGCTGGGTTGCAGCATTGCCCAGCAGGGCAGGGAAGCCCTGGCACTGCAGCTGAGATGTTCCACGTTGTGCAGCGTGTTTTATGGTCTGCACAATCCTGTTTATTAATAATAATGACAATAACACCTTTTAATTCAGTCACTGTGCCCAGAGGTCTCTGAGGATTCAAATGAGGGACTAAAACTGAATTATCAAACCAGCCACCCCTCACCCTGCAAACAGAGCTTTCATTCCTCACAATCCCTCTCTACAAGCAAAACCCCCTTTGGACAGATAACATGCAAAGCTTAATATTTTAAACTAGATCAATGAGCTTTCTGTTTGAAATCCTGGTGATGAAATCATTAAAGGTTACCAAGTGTCTCAAAGTCTGAGGAGAAGCTGCAGCACCAGTGGTGCCCATTCCTCGAAAGCCCTGAGGATGCACTCAATTAAACGAGGTAGGAATTGGAAAATTGGGATTTTTATCCCCTGTGTGCTCTGGGTTTGGGCTCGTGCTGTTCTGGAATTGAGCTGTTGCTCCGTTTCCTTGCTCTTTGTCTTGCCAGCACTTGGAACATCGGGGTGGAAAACAGGGATCTGATATCCCCATCCCTTAAATCACCTGGGTTACACTGGAGGTACAAACCTCAGCCTGCCATAAATAACCTGCCCGTGGCACCCAAAGGTTTGCACAAACAAACGCCCTCAGTCCTGCGTCCAGCAGGTCACAAACGCTGGGTTCTGGCACTAAATAATATTCACTAATGCAAATCTATTAAGGTTCTAAGGGAATTCGCATTTGAACTGGGATTTGGAGCTCTTGAGTGGCCTCGGGTGTGCCATTGAGAAAAAAGTAATTGTGTGGGTACAAATATTAATGAGGAATAAAAGCTCATTTTACTCTTTCCTTAAGAAAAAAAAAAACCCTGAAGTGCCCAGGGTGTGCTTTGCAAGGAAAGCTCTGTAAGGTTTGTGTGAGGGGTAGGTAATGTGGGGATGGAGCTGGTATCAGTGCTCAGCATGACATAATCCCAGGTATGGAATATAATCCCTACATGTTCATTTTACATTTGTTTTTCCCAGCTCTCCCCCTGCTTGCTCCTCACAGAGCTCTGCTGTCCTGGCTTTTCCTGCAGCCCCTGCCTCGGGTTTGGGGTGTGCCGCCTCCTGCTCTGCCTCTCCTGAATTTCTGTGTCCCCAGTGCTTCCCCCTCTCCCTTAACACCAGTGTCCAGCTCTTCCAGTCACAAAAGTGACAAATTTGTTCAGAGAGATGGTCCAGAACGGGAACCAAGCACTTGGGAGCACAGGGAAGGTGGATAGGCACGAGCTGAGCAATGAAGGCTTGGCTGGCAGGAACCTTCCCTGGCAGGAACCCCTGGCATGGTGCCCCCTCCCAGAGCCACAGAGAGCCTCAGCCCCAGCCAGATCCGTGGTGTTCGGTGCCTTGGAACTGCACCTTTGCTCAGGAGTTAGGGAATGATCAGGCTTTAGGCAGAATTTAAACCTGTGGTTTCCTCCTGACACACAGAATAGCCCGAGCCTTAAATTGTTCCTCTTGTATTAGCAAAGCAAATCTCTGCTTCTGAAAATATCTTTTTTTTCCTCATTCCATGAAGGACTGGGGACTCGGGCTGGTAGTCGAGGAGAAGCCTTAAACTAAATCCTAAAACTTTCCATTTCCATCTTTTTATCCAGCCTTGCTTTCAGCCTTGAGCGCAGCACAACTGGTGTGCCTGTGCCAAAAGCTGTTTAAACAATATTAAGATGTTTTCTTCAAACTTCTCCCTAGGAAGATACTCTTTTTCGAGAGGAATGTTTTCCCTGGAGCATTACATCATGAGCTGGTTCAGTTCTTGGAGTAAGAAATTGGACCAAATGGTGGGGAAGGTCTCCAGGGGAAACATATTTCTGCTGTTAAGTATTCCCCCCAGGAAGCTTAGAAACCACTCACATATTCCCATTCTGTCCACATTTAGCCTTTCACCTTGCTGCAGCTGAGCACAGGGAAAGGGGGGCTGGACTTTTTTTGAGGAAATTTGAACCTTCTTTGTTTTTGTCATTACATTTCCCCCTCTCTCCTCGTACCCCGTGATCCGAGCTGGGGCGTTGGGTCGTCTCGTTCCTCTGACAGCGACGCTGCCGAAGGTGCTCTGGGTCTGTGTGCAAGCTGCTAATGAAATCTTAATTAGGGAAACTTCCTCAGAAACTCTGGATTTAGGAGGCTTTTTGAGGATTAAAAGGAGAGGAACCTCTGAGAAGAGCAGAGGATGGAGGGATTTGGGTGGATTAATGGGACAACGTGAACCGTGTTGAGCTGGAGCAGGATTGTGTTTCCTCCTGTGTGGGGAACATTTCCCCATCAACCACGGAGGCTCCTGATAAGGTTTCCTGTATCAAATGAAACTCTCAGAATCAGGAAAAATATACTCCTTAAATGGAGTAGTGCAGATCAACAGGGTTTTTATGACTTTTTTTCTCATATGGCAGCTCTGCTCTGCAAAATTATCCTGAGAGCTGCTAAGCTGCAGTTCACACTTGGGTTTGGAGGCAGTCAAGGATCTGAGAGCAAGCTGGACTCGGAAAGTGTGGAATTGTTCATCTTCAGCTCACACAATTTCCTCAGAGGGCATCCAATGAAAATATAAACCAGTGGAATAAAACTTGGAAGAAAAACTCCCTGGGCAAAAATGCTCCAGGGCAGGGCACTGAGTGGTTCAGGAGTGGCTTAAATTGGGCTGTGGGGATGAACTGGAGGAACCTGAGTTGTGGGACCCAGATTGGTTTGATGGGCACGGAGACAATGTTCACATCCAAACCTTTTGTTTGGCACCTTCAGTTGCAACTCAGGAACAACACAACCAGGCAAAACTTAATTAAATTCGGTTTTCTCACTCAAAGGTTCTGATACTTGAAGATTGTAGGAGGTTGAAGAGAAGGTCAAGCCCTGCAGATGCTTCCTCCATTTGTATTTGATATCTGATATTTCTAAAAAGTGGAGTTTTGCTGTTTTTTTAAGGAAAAAATCACAGACACATTTTTAACTGTTCCTGCCAAGAGGGCCCATGAAGCTGAGGCAGCTGCTGGGGGCCTGGCACTGCAGCTGGTGACTGGGAATTGGCACAGGGCCGGGGGAGACTTCGGCCAAACCCCGTTTCAGTTGTGTAATGAAGTTAAACACTCAGTAATTACCCCGTGCTCGTTACTGCAGCATCCAGGTTATGAGGTCATTCCATAACAAAGTGGGGAGTGGACAATTTAATTTAATGGAAGTGTTCAGGGCTTGGAGCACCCTGGGACAGCGGGAGGTGTCCCTGCCCATGGCAGGGGTGGCACTGGGAGGGCTCTAATGCCCCTTCCCACCCAAACCATTCCAGGATTCCATGAGCTTTGGATTCTCCTGCCACTTCGATTTTCACTCACCACCTCATTCTGACTGCAGCAAGTCCTTTGTTTGAACATCCCCCAGAACCTGTGGCTTTGCAGAGCTCCGAGCCCCGTGGGTGTGGAGCCAAAGGGCCGCTCCCCCTTCCTGCTGCAGGGACCTGAGTGGGCAAAGATGAATGTGCACACACAGATTTCCTTTCCCTTCCTTTCTCAGCCCTTTCTGCAGTGCAGAACAAACTTTTTTCAAAGTGATTACACCAGATGATTTAACAGCACGGCCAAATAGTCCCTGTTGATTAAGATGGATGGGAGCTGTATTTGGAGCAATTGTAATTAAGACTCCCGTGGCAAGCAAGGAAAAATAACAAATTAATCTAATAAGAGCTTATGGGGGAGCTCTTAAATTGAAAAGTCTTCTGAAAATCCCAAATTTCGTAACACTGGTAAAATCTTAGTTTATTAAGGCTTTCAGAATTATTAAAACCTCAAACTTGGAGTTTATGTTTTGGTATTTGTCACTTGAAAAACTTTTTAAAAAATATAACATGAAAATCTGAATTTTTCAACACAGAATAGACATTTTCAGTTAAATTTCTTTGAGATGAACTATGTTTGTGGTCTGGTTTTAATAATCTTTTTACTTTATCCATGTAAGAAAATGTCTTTCTATCACAAAAGCTTTTGATTCCTGGATTGTGTTGTCTGTCTTGGCCAGGAATACACCGAAATAAATACAAAATTTAAATTTTTCTCTCAAAAGACATTGAAATTAAAGTCTGCATGATCTGATGGGCATCACGAGGACTCCTGGTCCTCCCCTTTCCTGCTCCCACCATTCCAGAGCCCTCCTGACTTTGCACAACCCTTTTGCACCTCAGGGCCCCACTTCCTACGTGTGTAAAATGAGGGGTCCCCCCCTGAAGGCGGTAGAAGTTATCTTTGACTTGTGCAAAACTCCTTTTATTCCTCACCATTTTAACTCTTTCTGTGCCAGTCCTGTCTCTGGGGGCAGAGGTGAAGTCGCAGCACTCCCGTCCCTGCTCTGCAGGTGCAACAACAGAAAAAAACCCCGACGATTTAAAGGCTGGGGCTACTTTTAGAAGAGAGGTGGCTTGTTCAGCTTTTGCAAGTCCTTCAGATAATGTCTTTTAGATCCGTGATTGATTTATTTGATATTTATGCAGTTGGCAGGGGGATTTGAAATATAACATAAGCACTTCCTGAGATGTCAGGGCTGCGATGTTCGTGGTCTGAACAAGGATGTAATTCATATCTGCAGGTGCTTACTCCGGTATCAAACACTCCAATAACATCATGCCTGTGGAATCTGGAGCTCCCCAGTGTCCCATTTGTATCCTGATATGCCCACGTCTTTCCTATGTGTGTTTTTCTTTCTTAAGGAGCTCTCATTTCCTTCAATAGGATATGTTTTATTTCATCCTTTTTCCTGCATTTACTCATATTAATGTCACCGCGTGCACTGGTAATAGCTGGGCTTGGAAATAACCCGTGTATCCCTGCAAACACGGGCCTGAAACCCAATGCCTGGGATACTTTATTAGCAAGGAATTGATGTTTAAGTGAAGGGAGGGGATGGTTCCGTGCTGGACTCTGATCTAAGCCCTCTGAAGGAGCGTCCAGCAGGCTCAGCCCCAGCACGTTCTGCTGGGCAGGGTTGGAGCCCTGGCATGGAAGGTTTTTTTGGGTGTTTTTTTCCTGCTAAATGGGTGGGAAATTGGGAACTGGGTGCTGCCAGTTTGTCCTGTGGAATGGGTTGGTTGGAAGGGACCTTAAAGCTCATCCAGTCCCACCCCCAGGGACACCTCCCACTGTCCCAGGCTGCTCCAAGTCCCATCCAGCCTGGCCCCGGGCACTTTCAGGGATCCAGGGGCAGCCACAGCTGCTCTGGGAATTCCATCCCAGCCCCTCCCCACCCTCACAGGGAGGAATTTCTCTACAATATCCAATCCAGAGGAATTTGCACCTTTCTAACAGGGAGAGGCTGAGGGTACCTTTGGGCTCCTTCAAGGGAATTTATTCAGAATGAAGGAGCAGAGGGCAGGTGAGGGGCTCAGCTGCTGGGGCATTTCTGGGCACTCTCAGGGCTCTCTCAGGGTTGTGTTTTCAGCCCTACAGCTGACAAAGAGTTTTCCTTGCCCCTTGTGTGCCATGAGATACTTTTTGTACCTCCTTTCCCTCAGCCCTTTCTCCCATCTCGCTCCACTTAGGAACACTGAGTCAGTTTAGAGATTCTTTAGGCAGCAGCAGTCTCTGCACTGGCTCTGCAGAACCCACTGGGTGAGGTGCAGGCATCAGGTGCTGGGAACAGGAGCTCTGGTCAGCGTTCCCCTCAACCTGCAGGGCCCCTTCTCCAGCTGCTCCATGGGTCTGAGCCTTAATGGGTCACCTCAGACAAGGGAGATGTCCCTGCTTGGAAGGACTGGGGCCTTACACATCTCCTGGAGCTGATTCCAGGCATGACAGGACCCAGGGAAGGGCTGGAGATCAGGGAGAGGTTCTTCCCCCAGAGGGTGCTGGGGCACTGCCCAGGCTCCCCAAGGAATGGTGGCATTCCCAAATCTGCCAGAGCTCCAGGGGTGTTTGAACAACGCTCCCAGGGATGCCCAGGGTGGGATTTTGGGGTGTCTGTGCAGGGCCAGGGGTTGGACTGGACGGTCCTTGTGGGTCCCTTCCAGCCCAGGACATTCCATGATCCCATCCCTGCAGCTCCAAAATGCCACAGTTACTTCTCACTCTGGAGGCCCCTTTGGAGCAGCATTTTGATTAAATATTCCGGAGTGTTCAGTGCACGAAATCTTTTTATTTCCTGTCATTATCTCGGCACAATCACGAGCGCCTCTTTTATTATTTTTATGGATGTGCTCATCAGCTGTAGCTTTTCCCATCCCAGTGGGAATTTCCCTGCCCTGAAAAGCTGAACCTCACACTATCTGGTAGAAACGGAATTTTTTTCCCAGCTGGTGAGTGCAGCACCAGCATCTCCCATTAACACAGCTCTGCTGGGGGAAATATTACAAACCATAATCTGCTGGAACAACCCACCGGGGTGAGTTTGTGCTTCCCTGGAAACTCTCACAGGTGCCCCAGCTGGGACACGGCAATGAACAGAAATGAAGGAATAAATACACAATGAAAGGGTCTTGCTTGCAACTTGAACTTGTGCTTTACAAGGCAGAAAATCTCTTTTTATACCTTTTGCTATAAAAACTGGCCTAAGTTTAATGTTTGTTTGTAGCACGAAGGGATTTTTGTTATCAGTCTTTAGCTGGAGGAGGAGCCCCACAGTTACAGTGGAAGCAGCCCCTTTTTTCCTTTTTATTTCCTGAGACATTTTTGCATTTGGCTCTGTATAAACCGGATTAATTTGGGATCAGTCCTTGCTATGTTAGGCTGACTTCACCTGAGGCTGTTTGCTTTGTTCTTACCTGTTAATTTTATACACAGGAAGGTCCTAAGTGTGAATAATTCCACAAAATACACCTGTGGAGGATGTGTCAGGATTCTGTGACAAAATCACTGCAGATAAACCACCTTCTTCCAAAAAACTTGAATTAAAGAGAGGCACTTTGGGGCTGTGCAGGAGCTGTGCCCCAAAATGTGCTTTATCCAACTCGGTACCGCAGTGCAGCGACACCGAAACGTGCTCAGGGCTGGGGAGAGGGAAGGGCCCTTGTGAGAGGTGAGGAACACAAACTGTTGGGGTGATGGGATACTTGAACCCCCCCAGATGGGGCTGGGCAGAGACAAACCCAGAGTTTTCATGTTCTTTCCCTCTCACAGTTTATAAATAGCAGAACTGCAATTTCCTGCTGTCCCCCAGGGCAGCTGTCACGGTGGCCAGTGGCAAAGGGCCAGCTGGACTGGGGACTAAGCCCTGGTGCCACATCGTCCTCACCTGCCCAGCCCAAGCTCTGCTTCAGCTGGGCCCCAGCAGCTCTGTCTTTCTCAAATTTCCCCCTTCTTCCATCACCACCTGACCTGGCTTTTCATTTTAAACCTTTTCTCCACATCCAGCCTAGAAAATGGGCAAGTTTTGCTCTGGGCAGGTGAGGACAGGGAATCCAAGACCTGAGCTCTGCTCTGAGCAGGGAATGAAACAAAGCAAAGAGGATTTAATTTAATTTCCTCTCTTCAGCAGGTGGAACAAGTCTGCCTGCCTGCCTGCCGAAAACACACATTCCAATGCTCCCCTCCATGGAGCCTCTTCTTCCTCTTTAGGTTTTCCCCTTATCTGGCAAGACTTCAGTTCATCTCTCCAGAGAAGTAAGCAAATGCAATTTTTTATTTTGTCTTTGTAAGTGTTTCAGATATCCTGGAGCTCCTCATTCAGGGAGAGGACAGGTTTTCCCTTCACAATTACTGAATGTGCTGAAGGGAAGCAAAGGAATAAACAAGGATAAAATTTAAACTTCCAGGAGTGCCCAGGGCCTGCCCTCCCTCGGGGATGTGCAGCCCCAAACCGCCCCTCGGCTGGCAAACCTCTGCAGACAGAACCTTCTGAAAGGTTAAATACTGAGAAAAGGGACACTGGGACGTGCTGGCCTGTCCTTTTTGGGTGGATTTACCAGTCAGGGAGCAAGGAATACTTAGAAATGGAAGAGGAATCAATAACAGTGATTAAATCACTCTGATGAACCCAAAACAGATTCAGAAATTCACTTTTTTACCCCCCCTTTCACCGCATATGTGGCCACCATCCCAGATACACTAAAATTCAGGAAGGAACACGATGGAGGGGCCGTGGTGCGGCTTTGTGCATGAATAAACCCATAATTTTAGGTGTTAGTGAGGGGATTTGTCTCCTGCCCTGCGATGGCTCTGCTCAGGGGGTGCTCAGAGCTGTCTGATGGGCTTGGCCAGTCACAAAACCTCTTCCTTGCAGTGATTCCCTGGCTGAATAAAGCCTGGAAGAAAGAAGGATCCAGCTCTGGTACCAGCGTGACCCTGATCCTGCTTTGGGGTCCATTTAGGCTGATTTCCTTCTTGGCAGTTGTGGAGGATCTTGGATTCTCTCCCAAGCCTTGACTCCCGAGGTTTTGCCCAGCTGCAGTCCCTGGGTTCCCAGTTTACCCCCCTGGGTTCCCAGTCTCTCCAGAGCAGTCTCCTTCCAGAGCAGGCCACCAAGCCCACGTTCAGCTCCCCTAAATTCCAATGTGAGCTCTCCTTTCAGCCTTCTGCACTTAGGGCCGGGGGGATTGGGGTGTTTGGTCATCCAGGACATGAACCACACGTGACTGGGGGCTTTGAATGGATTTAAAACGGGAATTGGAGCTTTGGAGGACACGGTTTTGCTTTGGCTGTGTGCCTGGATGGAGCCAAACCCACCCAAGCGAGCGCCAGCACCATCCAGCTCCTCCCGCTGCCAGGCTGGAAGTGATCTTTGGGGGTGGAGGGGAAATGAAAAGTTATTAAAAACAGGAGAGCTCTCAAGGACCCCAACTTTTCCTTTCATTCTTATGAAGAAGCTCTGAATCCAAGAGGGAAAAAGCACTGGGAGTAATTATCCAAAATGGGTGGCATAAACCCGAGCAGAAAGTAATACATCAGTTTTAAAGCTGCTCATCTCAAACTGTGAGTTAGATTTATTTGACCTGCATTTGGGAGCAAATATTAATGAAAGGGCGAAGGCAGCTTATGGCTCTTTCAGTTCTTTCATTTCCCACTAGATGTCTCCGGTGGAAAAACTAATTAGGAATGTTCTTGATTTAATTTGGGAAAAAAATTGGATGAAGCTTTTTTTTTTATTATTATTATTATTATTATTTCTTTCAAAGTCTTGCAGCTTAACCCTTGATCTTTCTTCAGTAACTACTTCAGCCTCGAGTATGAGAAGAGGCTGCTTAGAAATGACTCAGTTAATGAATATTGGGTTTTTTAAAAGTAATAAAGAGTTGTCCAAGTATTAGGAGAAGGAAGTCTTTATTCCCACCAAATCTTTGGCTGGTATCTGTAATATCAGAGGTGGGAGAGAGGTTACATCTTCAGGAATCAGTGAAACCTCCCTGGTTTTATTTATTTATCCCTATCTTGGCAATGTGTGTTTGAGCTTGGATCTCCTTTTGGAGTTTCTCTTTCAAGAGCAGCTTCATCCAAAAAAGCCAGTCTGTGTGAATCTGCAGAAATGGTTTCTTCTGTCTCACTTGCTGTTTGTTAAAATAAAGGGGCTCTAAGTGACGTAAGGATGCACCCACATGGCTCTGCCTGCAGGACTGAGCCTTCACCCTAGCAAAGAGCCCAATTTCCCCGGCGTTCTCCTGCTGCCTGTGGATAGGAAGCCTTTGGGAAGGGGGTGGCGCTTTGGGGAGCAGTGGTTTGATACTGAGGAGTCCCTGACCTGCTCCCACGTCATTCCAAACAAGCTTGGTTGGGTTTCCGTCTGTTTTGAGCCCGGCTCTTGGTATTATCTGGGTGATATCTTTACCTGCCGAGTATTTCACTGAGAGAATTCAAGAATTTTGTGTTTGGAACAAGCAAAAATCCATCTCCACTCCTGGCATTTTGGAGGTGAGGAATGAATTCCAAATGTCAAGCTGGATGAAGCCTTCAGTGAGTTGTCAATTTGCTTTTCCTTTGTCTTTTCCCAGCCCAAGGTTTGCCAGCCTGGGCCAGGTGTGGAACTTGTCCCTTGGCTTGGGTCTGGACCGATGGCTTGGGGTTTTAGGGAAGACCAAGGTGTGTTTTGGAAATCCCAGTAAACCCAGGAATCCCTGGCACGGCAGGAGTGTTGGGATACAGACATGGGGAAGGCAAAGAAGAAGGCGAAGAAAAAGAAGACGAAGAAGAAAAAGAAGAAAAAGAAGAAGAAGAAGAAGAAGAAGAAGAAGAAGAAGAAGAAGAAGAAGAAGAAGAAGGTGAAGAAGAAGAAGAAGAAGAAAAAGAAGAACAAGAAAAAGAAGAAGAAGAAGAAAAAGAAGAAAAAGACAAAGAAGAAGAAGAAGAAAAGTAAGAAGAGTAAGAAGAAGAAGAGTAAGAAAAAGAAGAAGAAGAAGAAGAAGAAGAAGAAGAAGAAGAAGCAGCAGCAGCAGCAAACCACTGCCAGTCACCATAAGAAAAGGTGTTCCCTGGGAAATGAATAATTGCCCTCTGTCAGTTTAAAACCATTGCCCCCTGTCCTGTCAGTCTGTGTTCCCATCAAACTCCCTCTCCCTCCTCTTTTTCAGCTCCTGGTTTGTTCCCTGGGCAGTTTTGGTTTTTGTTTTGCTGATTAAACAGCACCAGCAGCCAAAAACCAAGGAACCAAGGCACCAGCATGAGCCATCCTTTTCCTTCCCTTTCTTCAATTTCCTTTCACTTCTCTTTCCTGTACAATTTATTGCCTTTCAAACTGGTCCCTGGCCTCCAGTTTGGCCAGTCCAGCCCCAGCACTGGTTCTGAGCTGCTGGGGAAGGGGAGGGCTCCAGGCGCATCTGCAGCCCCTGCGACCCCCAGGCCTGGCAGGAGGCTGTGGGCACCATTCTAATTAGATAATAGAATAATTTCATATGCAATTGGAAGTGCTGCAGGGGGAAGAGAGGAGAGGTGTTTGGGAAAGTGGATTGTAATTACTCGAGCTGGAATTTGGCCAGGACACGGGGGTTACTCTCGCGAAGAGCGCCGGGGGAGCTGCAATGAGCACAAGGAGCCGGGATCTCAGTCAGTTCCTGATTTAGGAGATGCAGCTCTCACAGCCTGGTGCCCGCCCAGAGCGCCCGACCAGCACTGAGCAGAGCCACCAGAAAAACCACAAGCAATTTTCCATGATAGAGGTGAAAAGGAAATAGAGGGGAACTGGGAATGGTTTTCATTCTGCCCCAAATCATCCTTGACGTTTTCTGCCACGCTTTCCCCATGAAGCAAAAAAGATTTGATGGTGTGGGAGCTGAAATTTGAAATCTGGTGGCTGAAATGATCTGACGGTTACGTGAGGGACCTCAAAAACTGTGACTTAGGCACCACTTTCAGTGGAAGATGAGCTGTGTGACTTGATAGAAACCCCCAACCTAAAATCTGAGCCTCGATCGGGCTGAGCAGCCCAGAAATTTGAATTTTCAGAAGACGTTGGTGTCAGTGAGGGAGGCTCTGACTTTTACTCTCCAAAAAAAAGGACCTCTCTTATTTTCCTCTTTACTGCTAGTCAGGAAGATATATACTCCCCAAATAATGGCAGTTTCCTTGTGCTGGAGTTATAGTGGCTTTGTGATACAATAAACAGCACCCTGTCATAAGTCTGGGATAAAAAATGGCCTGACATTTCTTTAAAAGTAAAGAGAAACACCACTGCAGCGATGACCTCTGGGCAAGGGCACAGATGTTTCGCATGGTGGGGGAAACTGTGGTTCCAGGCTTATCCACGAGGATATATTGCTCACTTTTCACAAAGAGTTTTCCTGAGAAATTACAGTACATTAAAAAAAGAGAGCCCCCCGGCTCAGCCCTTTCGTGCTCATTTTTTAAGTGATACAAAGCAGAATGAACGGGGCAGGGTGGGTTGGTGACTTTTTGTTCTCCCTTCTGTTCACTCGCTTTGCACTTTAAAAAAAAATTCCCAAGTCCCTCATGGTCCAAACTGGATGGAATTTCGAAGAATAAAACGGGGAAGGTTTGTAATTCAGCACAAGTTTGGAGAGTTGCCTGAGTGTTTGGATATGTATCAGGACATCTGCAGGAGCTGAGTGGGGGATCTTGCCGTGGCAGTTTATTTACTGGGTTTCCTGTATTTCCAGCACGTGGGGAATCAGCTGGTGGGGTTCAGTGCCACCCTCCAGCCCTGAAGTGCTGTTCGGGGTGTGCTGTCCTGGCTGAAAGGCTGGGGGTGGTGTGGATGGATTTCCACCACCTCATCTCTGCTCAGAGAGGGCAATTTAACTTCATGCTGGTGGCCCCAGTGGTGTGTTTGACCCTGGGTGCCCGGACACTGATGCATCATCACCGAGGAACTCGCTGGGGTCACCGAAACCCATTTCCCTGGGGGTTTTCAGCTTCCCTGCTCCATTCCCCTGGGGCTCTGTGCAGGTGGGCTCCTGCTCCTGTGTCAGCTGGGGCTGAGGCTCACAGAACTCCCTGAGCTCAGGGGGATTGGGAAACTTTGCTGATTTCCCAGCTGAAAATGTTCCTGGACACTTCAAGCACGTCAAACTCAGCGTGCAAATTTTTCTCCAGTCCCCTCCAGGCAAGCGAGGATTCAGAGTGATGGATTTAAGCTGAAATAGCTGTGATAATTCCCTTTTCAAACTACCTCATTTAGGTAGGAAGGTAATCCAAGACCTGGGCTGGTTTATCTTCATATGATGAGCTGGAAACTCTGTCGGTTCAGGAGCTGCTCTGTGGATGTTTGGAGATCTCCAAAGCCAGGAGCTAGAGCTGAGCTCAGGAGCCCTTTTCCCAGGTTAGAGCGCACAGATGGGAGAGAAATGGCTATAAATGAAGATTTTTGGTGACTTCTCCAGGTGGCCACGGCTGTTTGCCCACGTTTCTCCAAGGGACATGTTCAGCTGTAGCGCTGCAGGGCCATTTCCCACTTCCAGCCCCACTCTTGGGGTGGTTCCCTGCCTTGTAGGGTCTGTGTTGGGAGAAGAGAAGTTGATTCATACATACACTAAGAAGCTTTTCTTCCCCAAACAGCACCTCAAGAAATGTTGTGGAGGAAGCACAAAGAATGTCGAATTCCTTTTTAATCCCAAGATCATACGGCAAAGCCAGGAAAAATGCAGTTTGGGGACTTCTCTCTGGTGTTCCATGTGTCAGACCAGGCTTTTTCAGGTGTTTCCAGCCTGGTGGCAAAGGAAGGTGACCAAAGTCCAGACTCTGCTGAACAAAGTGTTCTTTGGTGAGCCCTCCCTGGGAACCTGGGGGATTTTTGCAGAGTGAGGAACTCAGGAGAGCGGGGATGTCCGGGGAGGGACACTTTGATCCTGGTCCAGCTCCGAGCAGGGAGTGACCACTGCTCTCTGAGCCTGTCCCACTGCTTATCAGAACCAATTCTATCCGTTTTATCAGTTCATCAGAACCATTTCTGATCAGCTTTGCTGTCAAACAACAGAATTTTATTTACCACGTGGGACCAGTAAAGCTCATAACCCCAGACTCATCTGTCACAATTTAATGTGGGATGCCCTCCCTGGCAGGGTGGAAAATGATCATCCCCATTGCCTGGGGCCAGAAGATAATGGGGAAACATCTCCCCTGCCCCTTACACACTGTCCATGGGGCATGGACTGACTTCACTGACACCCTGTTTAAAGGATAAACAGTGCTAGACATCGATGTGCTTACTCTGGAGATCTGGGGGGTTCAGTGTGGGGCTAACAGGGGTTGATTGAGTCACTTCAAATGATAATTCTTTCTTTTTTTAAATTCTCTTTAATTTTTAAAATTTTTTTACTTATTTTTTTCTTTAAATAGTTTCCTCTTTAAACATATTTAAATTTTTTTCTTTAAAATTTTTTTTCTCTAAACATTTTTTCTTCAAATGATTTTTTCTTCAACTGTTTTTTTCTTCAACTTTTTTTTTCTTCAACTGTTTTTTCTTCAACTGCTTTTTTCCTTTATTGCTTTTCTTATTTAAATTATTTTTAGTGTTTTTTTTATTTTAATGATTTTTCTTTAAATGTAGATTTCTCTATGGTTTTGGGGCTTCCTTCTTTGACTGACTAAATATGAAATATCTCTGTTGGAATTTATATCAGTGCCTGACTTATGGCATCTTCCTTACATCTTCCTCAGCCCTTATTTTTCTAATGTGCCATTACTGATTTTGTGATCTTTTTGTCCTTGTGCTGGCACCAAAATTCAGAAGATTTTTTTTTAAACATAGCCTGTTAATAATAGTTAACTTCTAGTAGGAGTTCAAGGGCGTTAATAAATGAAGGCCCAAGGATGAGTTGCAATTTTTTCTGCGGGGAAACTGAGGCAGGGAGACTTTTTGGGGTCATCTGGCAGGTGACGGTAAATGTCTGAGCTGTTTTTATTGGCAAACACTGAGGCAATCTGTGATTGAACCCAACATCCATAAATCTCCAGGGGTAGGCTTGGGGATAACAACTCCTCCAGGCCCAGCTCCTGCTTCCCTCTCTCGCTGTTGTGAACTGGGGACTCAAAAAAGGGGCAAAAAACTTCCTCTTTTACAGAATTTTACAGCCCCATGGCTTGGCATCGAAAAAATCACATTAAAAACCATTTCATCCCTGGGTAACCTGGGAGGGGAAGGGCCGGGAGGGGACTTGGATCACACTGTTAATGACAAAAGAAAACTTTCATCTTTCCCAATGAACGTTAATTTAGTGTCCTTTAAAATGGCTCAGTTCGGGTTTTCACCCCTTGACCACTGCTTGATCCATGAAATCGCAGAGCAAACCCTTTGTTTGCCATTTGGCACAGGTTTCATCTGCTTTCCTCTTCTCTTTCATCTCCCACCCAGTTCTTCAAACTAATTAAAGGAACTTAGACTTGACCCACGCTGTCCTTTCACTGGATTTTTCAGTCAACAGGAAAAAAAAAAAATCCCTTTATCTGAAAAGCAAACAACCAGCAGCTGATAACACAGCGGAATAGGAGTTCAGGGATAATCCAAAGGGAAGATAGTGAGTTTTGTCGAGAAGGGGCTTTTGGGCCTTTCTGGGATTTTGGTGTATATTTTTCATCCACGAGATGGCAACAACCAGCCACCGACAGAGCCCTCGGAGCGGGAATTTGGGCTTCCCCCCTTTACCTCGGGCACTTTGTGGGAAGGTTCAGCACACACTGACCTTTGCTGCCTCGGACTCTGCGGAGAGATGTCGGAGCCGTGTCCGACGCGCTGCCTTTGTTTGAAGAGACGCTGCCAGGGTGTTGTACTCTGTCCCTGCCACCCCTGGGGGAGGTCTCCGGAACAGATCCTCTGGAAGGATCCTCATTTTATCCGCCCTGCACGCGTGGGGATGTTTGGGAAGGGCGGTTTTCCAGGTATGAGGGAAAGGCCTCGGGGGTGGCTCTCGGCCCAGCCTCCATTTCCCGCCCGTAAAACCGGGCTGCTCAAAACCCGTTCTTGTGAAAAAGAGCGAGAAAAGCTCCAATGTCCAGGGAAGGGAACGGAGCTGGGAAGGGGCTGGAGCAGCAGGAGAGGCTGAGGGAGCTGGGAAAGGGGCTCAGCCTGGAGAAAAGGGGGATCAGGGGGGCCCTTGTGGCTCTGCACAACTCCCTGACAGGAGGGGGCAGCCGGGGGGGTCGGGCTCTGCTCCCAGGGAACAGGGACAGGAGGAGAGGGAACGGCCTCAGGCTGGGCCAGGGGAGGCTCAGGGTGGGCACCAGCAGGAATTTCCCCATGGAAAGGGTGCTCAGGCCTTGGCACTGCCCAGGGAGGTTTGGAGTGCCCATCCCTGGAGGTGTCCGAGGAAGGCCTGGACGTGGCACTCAGGGCCCGGGGCTGGGGACAAGGTGGGGATCGGGCACAGCTTGGACTCGATGTTCTTTGAGGGCTTTTCCAACATCAGTAATTCCATGATTCTGTGATTCCGTAATGTTGCTGTATGAGGAAGACGACTGAGCACATGCTGGGGATATTTTTGTTCCCTTTGTGTTTTGGAAAGTCCTGTGAAGGGAATTTAAAGGCCCGACTGGCTGAAAGATGCTGTGGAGTGGCAAAATACTCAAGACCTGTGTATCCCTGAGAATCCAAAGCAGCGTGAGGAGCACCTTCCCTGCAACTGCCCTGGCAGGAATTTCTCTACTGAGGCACAAACACCTTCCAGGATGTTCTGCCACAAGAGCCAAGGGGGTATTTTCAGTGTTTTCTTCAGGTGGACTTGAGCATTTTCAGTGTAGGCCTGGGACCATCATCTCTCATCCCTTGATCTACACAAGCCCAGGCTAGAAATGGGAAAATCTGCCCATTTCCACAACTCTTTTGCAGCTGAGGGAACCTTGTGCCTTTCCCCTGTGTGGATGGAGCTGTGTGTTGTCACTTTAAAACCAGCAGGCTCTGGGGTGGGGAGGGGGGTGTGGAGCCTTCAATAATTAGACTGCAGAGTGCCCAGGGACACCACAAATGAATCTTCACTGAAAGATGGGCTGAATATTTAAACTGAATGCACACAGCTGGTGATGTTGTTCCCCACCACGAGGCCCAAAGCTGCCCACCTTGTGCAGGGAAGTCCTGGGCAGTTCCAGGAGTTGTTGGTATTTTAACCAATTTTGGAGACTCCTCAAAACTGAACATGGGGCCTGGTGGAAGGGAACGTGTGTTCAAGTCACTTTAAATCATTAAAAAGTGCAAAAGAAGTGAGCAAAGGCATCAAACCAACCCGTTCAGTGTGGTGAACTCTGCAGTGTTTGGTGTGAACACCATGGGCAGGGACACCTTCCGCTATCCCAGGGTGCTCCAAACCCTGTCCAACCTGGCCTTGGGCACTTCCAGGGATGGGGCAGCTACAGCTGCTCTGGGCATTCCATCACACCCTCTCCCCACCCTCACAGCCAACAGTTCCTTCCCAATATCCAATCTAAACCTACTCTCTTTCAGTTTGAATCCATCCCCCCTTGTCCTGTCACTCCATCCCTTGTAAATAATCTCTAGGAAAAGAAAAATAATAACAAAAACTAAGGAAAAGTTAAACCTTATGCTTCTTTCTTATGTTGGACATCACTTCTTTTTCTCCTTTGTGCCTCAGATTCTTGTCTTGAAAACCTGCTGTGGCTTTATTTTCCCTTCCCTTCAAAATTCTCTGGGATTTGCAGGTGAAGAGTCCAAAGTTTATCTCTGATGATCTGAGTGGTCCTTTTGGGGAGGAGGAAGCCATTGACTTCTGGCCTGAACCTCCATTGCTGTGTAAAGATGTTTGGATGCTGAATTGAAGCTGTCAGGCCCTTGGAATTGTGCAGTAGAATCTGCACTTTGTGAGGGCATTTTTGGAATCCTGGGAAAGGTCTGGATTGAATATTTGATCTTGGTCTTTAACTGGTAGAGGTTGAGGGTGGTGGTTTAAGGTTCAGCAGTTCAGGGGGTGTTTTATTCGCTCAGTAATGGAGCAGAGCAATGTTGTGGCAGAGTTTTCATTCGAGAACCTGGGGCCGCTAAAACCTGGCTGTGATTTGAGGCCTGGGATGGTGTTTTGGGGGTGGGCAGCAGGGGAAAAACAGGGAATAAGGTATCCAGAGCACCCTCAGCTACGGAAAGGAAGCTCTGGCAGTTGGGTGCAGATTTCTCCCCCACCCTCTGCTCGGTCTCCAGGCACAGACGGGGATTTGTTGGCGTCGCCCAGGTAGCGCCAGGAAGTGTGAGATCGTGGAACATATGGGCTGCAATATCGCGGCACGGTAGCCTGTGTGAGGGAGGCAGCAGCTCAGAAAATATCCCTGCTTTTGTCAGTTTAAATACATGCTGTTGGAGGCAAAACATTTGGATTGGGAAAAAAAAAAATATATATGTATAAAAATGCTCTGCCGTGCGTGTCTTGAAGAGATTCCTCCCCCCTTCCCAACTCGTGTTGTGTTTCTGTGGCTGCAGTTAAGAACAAAAAAAAACCCCAAGAGAAACCCAGAAAAGTTTGTTGGTCTAAAGAGCAGCTCCAGTGCAATGGAGTAAATGAAGGTTTTGGGGGAGGGAAGTCAATGAGAGTCTTCATTGCCTGAATAAAATTCCAAGCAATAAATGAAGGGTCTGGTTGTGAAGGATCATGAGCCCTTTCTGCACTGCCCATGGCACCAAAGGAGCGCATCTGAGGGCAAAAGCACTTTGCAAATGCTGTAATATATATATATATATATA
>VZRQ01010894.1:47302-102707 GCA_013397975.1 Machaerirhynchus nigripectus
TTTTTTTTTTTGAGTGGTGTGCTAACCTTAAAAATCTGTTGTGAGGTTAAAGGAAAAAGCTGTCGCTTTAGACAGGTGGTTCTTGTAAAGAGGTGATCTTTTAAAAGTGCACTCTTAGCATGTCAGAGTCTGGGCAGAGATAAAGCTATAACACAGGTGAGTGCTGGGGCTCTTCTGGTGTCTGTCACAGGGCTTTAAAATCCCGTGCAGAACTTGCATTTGGAGAGGGACTTGCTTTTTTGTTTTTTAATATAAGACACATGCAGCAAATCCCTGCTTCAAACAGAAATGGACCCTGGAAATGTAAAGCACAGAAACCACGGCCTTGCTTTCACACACCTTGGGCTATCCCTGGGGCTGAGGCGATGGAAGGAACGGCTGCTGCGGGGACTGTGCCTGCGTTTCCTGGGAAGGGGCCGATGTCTGCTCTAAGTGGCTGTGATCCCACCGAGATCAGGTGTTCCACGGCCTCCGAGGGGATGGAGGTGTGACACGGAGAAACCTCCATCTCACCTCCTCCTCCAGGAGCCACCACGGAGCTGCTCAGCAAAGCCTGGTCCAGCCCCGGAATAAAGCTGGGAAAACAGCGGTGTCCTGCTGAAGGAAAACCCCAGCAACTTCTTGGAGGTGCAGTTTGGAGAGAGCGTGAATTCCCCGCAAAAACACACCGGATTCACAGCTCTTCCTCCTCTCCCTCCCTTCCTTTTCTTGCCCCCACGATGTTTTTAGAGCGTGCAGGGGCTGGGGGAGCAAAGGAGCCCCGTGCCTTTGAAATGCTGTTTGCTGCAGACAGTGCAGAGAATCTCGGTTATTAACAGCCTCTCACAAGACAGTTATTTTTGGAGTGGCCTCTGAGGAGGCAACCTCTTGGAATCGAGCTCATTTATTCTGCGTTTCACTGTCCTGCCATTTCCTGCAGAGAGAGGGGAAAAGTGAAACCACATGTTTGGAGGAGCGGGCGTAGGAAACCCCACTGAAGACAAATGACTGCTCCTCTCCCCTGGCAATTAGTCAGGGCTGGGCCGGGTGCCAGCCCAGGTGTTCCCGACTGTGTATAAATTTGCCAAAGAACAATGAAAATAGCAGCTGATTGTGCTGACAGATTCTTCTGGTAATTTCCTGTTGTTTGGCATCTTCAGGTTACTTTCCCACAATTACGGGTCCTGATGAAGTCCTGGGCCTTCAAATCCACTTTTTTCACTGGAAACAAAGTAATTGTGTGTGTGTGTGTGTGGACCAACCCTGTCCTGCTCTCCAGCCCTTGCCTTTCCTCCTCGCTCCCAGATGTTTTAATTTAATTCATTTTGCAAAATGCATGTTTTAATGAGTCTGAATTAAAAAAAAAAAACAACAACAAAAAACTCTTTGCACCTGCATCATATAGAATTTCTTGGCAGTCCCACTGTGGGTTTTGCCAGGATTCCTGCTTGTTCTATCACCTAAGCCTGCCACTTGGAGGATTTTCCTCTGGTGCCTTCCATTATCTTCTAAATCGGGGCTGGTCAAGGAACACTCGTGGATGGAGCTGAGCCTTGGGCTGGTTGTGGGCTGGGGAGGGAGATTTTGGCAGCTGGAGATGCTGGAAAGGTGGTGTTAAAAGCGAGGGTGTCCCCCGGATTGGCTCTGGGTCTGGGGGAGAAATGGCTCACCCCGAAGAGCCACAAGTTTTATCATCGGGAGAGAAAGGAGGGAAGACAGACTTTACAGGGATCTTAAAGCTCTGTGTAATCCAGGCTGTCAGGAAGTTATAAATACTCGTTTGGGTTTCTTGAACAACTTAAGGGGAGTTTTTTTTGAGCTGGAGCAGAGCTGGATGGGCACCAGGGGACATCAGCCCCGGGCCCGTGGTCTCGTTCCTTCCCGGAGCATCCCAAGGAGAGGGAGAGCAGGGCATGGGGTGTTGGAGCAGTGTCTGACAGGGAGGGGGGAGTCTGTCCAGCCTCTCCTCTGAGCATTCCCTGCTGGTTCAGTTATTCCTGCAAGATCAATTCCAAGGGTGACCCTGAGTTCTGAATTTTTATATATATAGTTTAAATACGCATTTTGGCAAGATCTGACTTGTGTGATTTTAAATGTCCTGCCTTGGCCAGAAAATTTTCTACCTTTTTGTTGTCCTTAAAGGGAGGAAATTTTGCTTTACTTGTGGGACAGGTGAATTGGAACTGAAGCTGATTAAAAACACCCTGACTTTTAACTCTTTCTCAGAAAATTTCTGGTTTGACTGAGCTAAAATCTCTGCGTTCCCTTAAAAATGCCAAAACTCCCAAAAAAACCCCAGTTAGAAATCTCGGGTAGATTCTCTGATTCGTTTGGAAGAAGGGAAGGATAACCATTTCTGCAGGTTGGGGAAGGATAACCATTTCTGCAGGCTGGGGAAGGATGACCATTTCTGCATGTTAAGGAAGGATAACCATTTCTGCAGGTTAAAGAAGGATAACCATTTCTGCAGGCTGAGGAAGGATAACCATTTCTGCAGGTTAAGGAAGGATAACCATTTCTGCAGGTTAAGGAAGGATAACCATCTCTGCAGGCTGAGGACCTTTTCTTTTTGCCTCTTTGCAACTCCCAGTGCCCAGGTACAAAAGGGATTGTTGAGGAATTGTGCCCAGCATCCCAAAGAGTTCCTTTCTCTGAGGCCGCTCATGCAAACAGCTCACAAAGCATCCTCTGCCTCACCCTACCATCCATCCCACTGTGAAATTCCTTGGGAGAGATCTCTGTTCTTCCAGAAGGTCCCTGGCTGTGCTGGCAGCCTTTGCAGGGACCATCACAGCTCCCTCAGTGATAATGGCTGTTACCAAGGAAGGTCCCATGTGGATTCCGCCGAGCAGGTTTAGGAGAAGCAGGGAGGTAGTGTTGTGAAGCTCCCCCCTCCCCTCACCCTCTGGTTTGCATCAAAAACTGTTTTCGGTGGAAATCTTCTCCCAGCTGGAGTGTCACCTTCTGTTCAGATCCCTAAAATTAGACTGAGAATCTTCTCTCGCTTCAACAAATCTGTGCTGTCTGCCTGACAGGAATTATCCTTCTGGAGCAGAGATGGGCAGCTTGGAGGGGTTCTCTGAAGATGGAAAGCCCGGCCGTGGCCCTCAGGCTCCCGGGTGAAGAGGGAGGACACGTGGGACGTGCAGGAGGGTTGAAAAGGCTTCTCCCACAAGCAGGATTTGGTGTCCACGATGTGACTTCACCTTTCAGGGCCTGTTCCAGGGTTTTGGCTCTGGGGAGCTGCTGGGTCTCAACCCACTCAGCCCGACTCAAAGCCTGCTGAAGGCAATTAGAACCTCGGTGCTAATTATTGTAGAGTCATGGGATGGTTTCAGTTGGAAGGGGCCCTAAAGACCACTGGCTGGGATTTAAAGTCGCTTCCAACCCAAACCATCTCTTGACCCTGTGATTTCTGTTCCACATCTCCTGCTGATGAATTCTCCCTCCCCCTTTCCTCCCTGTCTCCTTGGAGCCCCTGTTTCCCAGGACAAGGACATTCCCTCCCAGTGCTTGTCCAGTTCTTAATGGCCACCAGTTCCTGGGTGTATTTATGGTTTCCCAAATACTTTAAACACTGTTGGGTTCTGCCTGAGCTGGTGCAGAGAACTGGGACAGGGATCTCTCAGCATCTGCTCCTGCTTCTTTTGCAAGCTCCATACATGACCTTGGACAGCCCTGTGCCTCCATTTCATGGAATCCTGGAATTGGTAAGGTTGGAAAAGACCTTTAGGATCACCAAGCCCAATTCTGAGCCCAGCAGCGCTGTGGTCACCATTAAAACACATCCTCAAGTGCCACTTCCAGGGTTGGTGACTCCACCACTGCCCGGGGCAGCCCACTCCAATGTTTTAGAACCATTTTCATGCCAAAAATATCCTTAGTATCTAATCTAAACCTTCCCTGGCCCAACCTGAGTCCATTTCCTGTGTCTGTGACACACAGACAGGACCTCTGTCCCAAACACTGCCTCGCAATGTCCAGAGCAAAGAGATTGGTGCCAGAGCTGAGCATCGTTTTATTCCAATTAAATGAGAACAGAGATGTTTAAGACCTGATTTTGATCTGTCTTGTGACTTAATTCTGTTGGCTTTGGGCTGACAAAACGGTGCAGGATAGGTCATAAATTCACCCCTGAAGTGCCAAACCTGAGAGTTTCTTGTGAAAAGCAGCCCCTGGAGCAGGTGGTGGCCAGGACTGGGGACTGGAGCAGCAGCAGGGCCCTGGGCGAGCCCGTGCTGGAGGTGTCGTTTCCCCTCCCAAAGACCCCCCAGCCAAGCCCTGCAGCAGCTGAGGAGGTGACACGGCCTTTACAAGGATTTCACTTGCACCAACCGGGATTTTTATTCTGGTTTTAATTCAGTGAAACAACGCTGCTTCCAGGGCGTCCCTGCGCGGCCCAGGGAATTTGATCAGCCAGTTGCCCATAAAACGGAGGCAACTGGAGCCTAAACCCTGGTGGCTGCAGTAAAAATTAGTGTTGGGGGCTTGGTCTTGTTAGATAACAGCACTGCTTGGAGATGGGGTACAGGAGCTGAGCAGAGCCCTTTGTTCAAATAAACTCCCTGGGTCCTGAGAAGTTTTCTGTGTTTAAATCCAACTAAGCATTGCAGTACTGAAAAACACCCAGGCCTTCCCCAGCGACAGCAGGCTGGGGAGCTAAAGCGAAGTTTTCTCTTCAGAAAAGTAACTTAAAAGAGCTTCTGTATTAAAAAAATTTAGAATAAACTTTTGGATTAGACTTTCTATAAAGCACGGCACCCTAGCAGAGAGTCCAGCTGTGTTTCTAGCAACAAAAAATAGAGAAAATAAGGTACTTTACATTAGCTAAGTAGGATAAGACGTAATTCCTGATTGTCATGGAATCCTGGAGTGGTTTGGGTTGGAAGGACCTTAAATCCCATCCAGTCCCACCCCTGCCATGGGCAGGGACACCTCCCACTGTCCCAGGTTGCTCCAAGTCCCATCCAACCTGGCCTTGGACACTTGGAAAAAAAATTTTTCTTGCTATTGCAAGAATTGCATTGAATTTTGTGAGTGGGAAGAGTGGGGATGGAGAACCCACTGGGAAGTTACGTTCCTGTATTTGGGATAAGCCTATTAATGTCTTGCAGCCTGAGTAAGTCAGACTGTTTAGGAAACAAACGAAGCATGTTTAAAAATGGTGAAAACAATCATTTTCCCCCTCAGACCAGTAGGAATTTCTGTCCCAGATCTGCTCCTTTCAGCTGTAGAGTTTGGTACATAATTTTCTCTGGTGTCTTGGAAAAAAAAAAAACCAAACCCCCCAAAATTCCTGTCCTGTGAATGAGATGTTTTCAAGGTGTGGCTGCAACTTCTGAATGTTTTGAAACGACTTTCCTGAAGAGATCCACGTTAAATATATTACATAACATGTCTGTTAAATTATCATAGGAATCCTCCTGGAGTCGTCTCTGTAAGAAAGATCAGGCTCTTCCCTCCCTGTTTGTGTGTTAACGTTCTTCCAGTAACTTTCAACCTCGGGCTTGTGACCTCTGAACACAAACTCAAAAATTAATGATTTTCTCCTCTTTTTTCAAGCCAGTGCCTGCGTTTCTTCAAGTCACTTATCATGTGTCACATGACAAATGAGCTTCTGGAGCGCTGAAACTTCTAAGAATATTATTTTTCTTCTTTTTTACCCTGCTCTGTCTGAAAAACAAGTCAGTGCCTCTCAGTCTTGGACAGAAAGCTGAGCTAGAGAAAATCCTCCAGGCTGCAGTGAATGCCGTTAGCTGTGCAGTGGATTTTAGGTGTCATTTCACCTCTGGTGCACCTTTTTAGCTGCTGATTCAAAAGGTGAATATTTTATTGATTAGTTAAGGTTGGAAAAGACCTCCACTTCATCCAATCAGTCCTTGACCACATCCCACCGTGCCCAGTAAAGCACTTTGGGAAGTGCCACGTCCAGGCGTTCCTTGGGCACCTCCAAGGACAGGGACTCCGTGGGCAGTCCCTCCCAATGTTTGACAACGTTTTCCAGGGAGAAATTCCTCCTGATGTCCCACCTGAACCTCTCCTGGCTCAGTTTGAGGCTGTTTCTCCTTGTACTGTCATCAGTTGGCTGTAAGCCTGAATGGAAAAAGAAAAGGCTCGTTGTACTGCCGGGACGGATTTCCTGGGATGCAGCCTTCCACGGGCAGGGCAGCTGGTGGCAGTGGCTTGTCCCACGAGGGAGGGCTCAGCAGAGGGATGAGGTATCAGGCAAGGAGAGGTTGGAGTGTTTGGGGTTTGTCTTGGTGCTGGTGCGGGCTGACAGGAGCAGCTCCTGCGGTTGTCGGGCTGTCCCAGTTGGGTTTGCCTCACGCAGGGTGTCCGTCCAGCTCCAGGAGAGCTCCGTGGGATCATGGAATGGTTTGGCTTGGAAGGGACCTTGAAACTCATCCAGTTCCAACCCCAGCACCTTCCACTGTCCCAGGTGGCTCCAGCCTGGCCTGGGACACTTCCAGGGATGCAGGGGCAGCCACAGCTTCTCTGGGAATTCCATCCCAGCCCCTCCCCACCCTCACAGGGAGGAATTTCTCCCGGTAAGTTCAGCAGTGCCTCGCTGTAATTCAGGAAAGCTCGAACCACGTGGGCATTGGAGAACTTCTGAACTTTTCTTGGGCGTGGACACCGGACCTGTCCTGCTGGGGAAAGGATTTTGGATTTTCCCTGTCTTTCCCCTTGGCTGGAATGTCCTGACCTGCTCCGTGTTTGTGCAGTTTTGCTGTGGCTTCACCCCAGGGCTGAACTTCAGCCGAGCACTGAGGTTCCCTCTGAAACACTTCATGACTCCATTAGGGATGAAAAACCAAGATTGATGCTATTTTAATGGAAAATCTGGGAGCTAAGTTTTATTTCCAAAGTGAAAAATCTGACTGTAGGTGAATCTGTTCCAGGGCTGTCCAGTTTGACTTATCTAAAAGGGAATCACTTATCAGCAAGGCAGGTGTTTTTCACTGGATTTCACTCTGGGTCCCTGAAAATCATTACTCATGACTGGAAATCTTGTTCCTGTGTGTTAAATTTTCCTTTTCCCCTCTTTTTATTTTTTTTCTCCCCTCCCTCTCAATTTCTGAAGCTGAGCAGCCAAATGTTGGGAATTGCTGGTCTCTCGGAGACACGGAAGGTTTTCAAATGGTTTTCATGTTTTTTGGAACAGTTTACATTTGGCTGATCTCTTTCAGTAGGAATTCTTGGATTTCCCCCCCCGTTTCTCTTTGCAGTTATGAAAACCAGGTTTGCTGCCTTGGGGGAAGGGAGAGGAGCTGAGGAAAGCGAGGCTGGGAAGCAGAAGATGAATTTATTCTGACTTTATCTTTATTTCATTCTCCCGAGTTAAATTCTACACTGCTTCTCCGTGGCCAGCTGGTTTTAATCATTCCAGGAGAACACTATTTATTAAGTGTCTGTTTCAGGCAGTGTCAAATCCTTCAGCTCCTGCTCTATTCTCCATTGTAAGCAGGAACATCAGTAGCCCAGGTGGGCTTTGAATAGCTTTGGAAAGTGGGGAGGTGAGAATCTATTTATTACTTACTGTAGATCTCAGTAGACAGAGACTCCAATTAAGGCAGGAAGCTGACACACTTTGCCAACTCCTTCCAAGCAGAGGATGCAAAAATGAGGGAATAAAAAATTAAATAAAACACCCCAAACTTCTCTGCGTCCTCTCCCACAGCCTGGAACTGTAATACCTCTGTGCTTTGCTTTTTTCCTCGCCTCCTTTTGTGCACAATGAATGCAGAAAGCAGTGGGGGAGTTGGTTTTGTTGGGCTTCCAGAGCACAGGTGATGCTCAGCGGTGGAAAAGTCCACGAGCCAGTGGATAACCTTCAAATTCTTTTACAACAGGATGTGATCCCCCTTTATCCCCGTGCCCGGAGTAAATTAATTTACACTTCTGAAACTGATAACTGACATTGTTGTAACTCCACTGTAACTCACGATCAGATTTACAGTGTCTCATTTTTAGAGCATCAAATAACATTTTATGTTCCAATTTAGCCAATATCTCCATTCAAATCCACAGAAGAAATCTAAGATATCAAAAGGCAGATTATTTATTGTAGCGACAAATGTGTGGATTGTAAATACACTGAAGGGCAGGAGGAAAGTAAAAATAAATACATTAAAATTCTCTGTTTTTTACTTGTGTCTGCTGACATCTAATTCAGAGATCCCAGAATCTGCAGCAGCTCTGGTAACTCCTGATTTCCTTTGCACGGATCCCAGTTCAGCTAAAGGAGTATCAGCCCAAGGTAGCTCCTGTAATCTCATTTAAAACAGTTTGGTCAGTAGAAATAAAGGGGTTTTTTTTAAAATAAATTATTGTTTTGTGTAATGCAGATGTAACTGGAATTTCCAAATTTGATGTATCTGCTTTCATGCTAGGGCTGGTTAAATCTAGAGGTTATTTTCAGGCTCATTTTTATTGCAACTTTGATTTTTCTATTGCGTTTCACCCTCTGTTAAATTGCTTTGAAAACAAAGCAGAATAAAACAGGGAAGGAAAAAAAGAAGAAAGAGAAAAAAACCCACCCACCCATCATCAAAATTTCCAACTCTGGATGTTTTCCAGTAAACTATTCCTGAATGAAAACAGTGTTCTGTCTTCAGTGTAACGCTGGCTCTAATGGAGATAAATCAGAGCACTCAGTTGCTGCACAGAAATCTTTAAAGGAGAGGGGAAAAAACCCCAAAGAAAAGAATGATCCTGATCATTAGCATTTATTTAGCAGCTCAGGAGGAATTTGTGTCTGGTGAAGCACAAAGTGCAGCTGCTGGTGCTCGAGGAGGAAAAACTCCCGGTGTACTTTTTTATTCTCTTTTTTCTGGAGCACTCGCAGGGCTGGGAATTATTTGCATTAAGCCCTAACCCTGCATTCTGGTGCAATATGAAATAGGTTTTATTTCTTCTCCCCACCTCCTTCCAGCTCCTCCAAAAACGCCTTTTCTTCAATCAAAAATAAATTCAAGATGCTGCATTAGGAGGTTTTTGAAGCCTTTTCCCACACCTATACTTGGGTAGTTCCTTTCTGCACCTGTTGTTCAAACATTATTTCAAGGAGAAGTCCTTGGCTCGGGATTTGAAGCTTTCCCAAGCTTTGAAATGCTTCAAATTCAGCTACAATTTTTCTCTGCCACTGGCGTCAATCTGTGAAATAAATACATAAAAATATTGAAAGCTGTAGAAAGAGTGGCAGGAAAATGAAAGAACCAGGGAATCATGGAATGGTTTGGGTTGGAAGGGACCTTAAAATCATCCAGTTCCAACCCCAACAGCTTCCCAGGGTGCTCCAGCCTGGCCTGGGACACTCCCAGGGATCCAGGGGCAGCCACAGCTCCTCTGGGAATTCCATCCCAGCCCCTCCCCACCCTCACACGGAGGAATTTTTTCCATCTATCTGACCAAAATTTCCCCTCTTTCAAACAAATTCACAGAAAGAGTTACGGGGGCTGAGCAAAACAGATGCTGAATTTTCTATTTTTTTTTTTTTTTTGAGGCATTTAAATAACTTTTGATACTTCAGATTGGTATTGCTAACAGAGGGAATTCTCACCTTTCTAAGCACATTGGAGACAATTTTTAATCAGTTTGTGGGGTGACTGCACTGAAGTGACCGGAGCTGCAGCCGCTGGGTTTGGGCTGGGAGTGCCTTTGCTCTGCAGAGGCAGGTGCAGTCTGACTCCAGGGCACTCGGAGCACTCCTGGCTCTGGGCTGGGAGTCCCTTTGCTCTGCAGAGGCAGGTGCAGTCTGACTCCAGGGCACTCGGAGCACTCCTGGCTCTGGGCTGGGAGTGCCTTTGCTCTGCAGAGGCAGGTGCAGTCTGACTCCAGGGCACTCAGAGCTCTCCTGGCTCCCAGAAACTTCTGCAGGAGTTACAAACGAGCCCAGCGGTTTTACTGGGAACTCCCTCCGTGACAGATCCCCAGCTGGAGCTGTTCGAGCATCATTTGAGGGCCAAACATTTTAATGCGACCCATTTTGGGGTGTTTTGTTAGGGGAGAGCTGGTGTGGTCCAGCACCACAACAATACAGGAATGACAGAATCCCAGCAGCGCGTGGAGGGGACCTCACTGCTCACACACCTCTCCTCCACCTGACATTTCTGCAACCTTGTGTCATTCTGCAGCACATCCTCTTCAGATTAACAGCAATTAATCATTAATCCATTTGAATAATACTTTATTTTTTTTTTCCAACGGAAAGAGACAGAAAACATCTGCATATTGAGTAATATTAGCTGCAGTTTGTGTCTCAAGTGAGCCTAACTGACAACCCTCATTTGTTATGACTGTGGAGGCTTAATTGGGTTGACGTAGGATTTGGACTTTATGAAAGGAGAAACAGTTTGAAAATGTTTCCCCCCCCCCCAAATTAAAAAAAAACCCACAACAAAACACTTTTTAGAGAGGGAACGAGCAGGGAGAGAAGCGGGGGAGGAGAGAAAAAAAGACTGAATATGTAAAATAACAGCGCTGAGATGTCCTGGTAAGGCCCAAGCATCCGGGAGGTGTTTTAATAACGACGCTTAAACGAGAGATTAGTTATTAAGCCATATGGTTTGGATTACAGCTCTCATCTTTTGTTTCCTGCTTATGCTGTCAGGCATTAATGTGATTGTTTTGATTCTTTAATGCCTTAATGCATCATTCCTCCCCGTGCATTAGGATAATAACTTTGGTCCTCCAAAGGGCAGCGCTGCCATTCATTACTCTTCTGGCTTTTGGCTGACCAGGGACGTGGAAATTACTCGGAAAATATTCCATGTTCCAACATTTCTGGATCCAGCCCGGGGCGATCACCCAGGAAACCTGAAGGGCATCGAAAGCCCCTCTGTCACTGTGCTGGTGACACTCATGTCATGCCCAGGCTGGCCTCCCCCAGGCAGGGCAAAGCCCTCCTGCTCCAAAGGACTGGAATTTGGGCTCAGCTCTGCACCGGGTTCCAGGTGCTTTTCCGTGGAACTTCAGGAAAATAATGCGTTCAACTGGAATTTCTTACTGTTTGGGCACGGGACTGCATCAGTGCATGTGCAGAGCGTGGTTTTATATCAAAACACATCTTTTATTCATTAATGGAAGTCACTTTTTGGGTGAATCACAGCAGTAACCACCCACCAGCAGAGGCTGCTTCTGATCTGCTGTTGTTGGGAAGCTCTGAAGCCAAAGGGCTCCATGAAGCTGGATGTTGCAGAGCGTTTACAAAGCTCTGCTTCCCAGCCCTTTCCCCAGGTGAGAGCTGGGATTTCCAGTAAAAATGGTCATTTTTGAGGCTGGGAATTTTCCATACTGGTCACCCTTCACAGCGTAAGACTTTCAGTGCATCCAAGCAGAGGCAATTGTGGAGCTGATTTCATAAGGAAGAGGTTTTTTTTTTATATTCTAATAAATCAGTAGTGAAACAGGCAGCTTTGTTTTGCAGGGTCTGCTGTGAAGGCTTGACCTTGAAATGAGAAAGTTCTGAGTTTTGATTAAATGATTAATTTTGAGTGCCTGTGTATGTGGACAGAGCAAACAGGCAAAACAGACACACAAAATACTGAACCAAAAACTGTCCTTAGCAGCTGGGCTTTGAAAAAAAATCAACACCTTTTCTTCAGGGCCACTTGGACTTATTTTCCTAATGGGATCATTCCCATTTTTTCTCTCTGAAACCCCCCCTGCCGTTTCCCGTGGTGCTGAAGCTCCACCAGCCAAGCTTCTCACAGGTGAAATGTGTAAATCACTCGGAGTCCAGGGGGGTGGGAAGTGAGATTATTGTCACTCTCGGGTCACCCCAGTTTACCCAGCAGGAAGAGCAGGGGCAGCTGCCAGGCGGGAGGAGGACGGGAGGTGTGACGGGCTGCTCACGGCGCTCTGGGTTCCGCGGGTCGCCGCAGCGCTCCCGCGCCGGGGGGCACGCGAGGAAGCGTCCGTGTGAGAGATGAATCAATGGTCTAACCCTCAATGGTTTAATGGTTTTTAAGGTTTAAGGACAGAGAACACCCAGTGGCATCGTCCGCGGGCTGGGATTTAAACACACGGCAGCTCGCAGCGCCAGGATCGGAGCTGTAGGGAGGCGGAGGTGGGAGAGGTTCTACCAGGGTACTTACCCGGGGGTTGTTGGGTTTGGGGGGTTCGGGGCAGAGGGTGTTGAGGATTTCTGCTTTTTTCTCCTCACAGGATGTTTCTGGTGTGTCCATGAGCAAACCGGGTGTGGTGTGTGCAGGAATTCAGCAGACTTGGAGACACGTTCGGGAACTGAAGCTGAAGAGTTCAGCCTGGGGAACAGAAGATGAGCCTGGGGCAGAAGATATCGGGCCCAGCAATGGTACGTGCTCAGTTCAAAGGGAAAAGAAGTGGATTCCTGTATTGTGTTGTATCAGAGTTGATATTTCCTGTTGCTTGGCTGAACAATCTCCTTTCATACAGAGCAGCAGAGGTGAAAATGCTTTTAGGATGGGGAAGTGCGGAACGTGTTGAGGACAGTCTACACTGCCTCCTTCCCCTTGAGCCTGACTTAGAGCCCAGCAGTCCTTTCCCAGGGAATGTTTGTGCTGATCCTTGGAGTGGTCGTGCAAAATCGGTGGTGTATGAGGGGAAAAAAATCACCATACCTGAAAAAAGCCTCTTTTTTTTTTGGTAATGGAAAGAATTCAGCAAATCCTGATGTGATCCAGAAATGTTATCTCCAAAGCAAAGCAAGGCAGATGTGAAGGTCTCTCTCAGACAGGGTTATTTGCACTCTCTTCAGGCTGCTCAGCATTACAGGAGGGGAAGCTGGGATTTGGGAGAGGAGAGGGTTAAGGCAGCCCCAGAAGCATGAGCTGAAGGATGGTTTTCCAGTTGGGAATAAGGGCTTGCTCCCTCCCCAGCCCCTCGGCTCTGCGGAATGTGTCATTCCCCAAAGCTCCACATCCTTCCCACCCCCAAAATCAAACTGTGAATGGGGTGGGCAGCACGGAGGGGATTAAAGGCTCCTTCCCCTGAAAATCCAGACCTGGCTGTCTAAAGGAACACCTCCACCCCTGGGAGGTGGGATGTGGGATGTGGGATGAGTCTGGGGTGGTTTGCTCCACGCTGAGCACTGAATCATCTCCCACACCGCCCGTGCCTGGCTGAGCCCCCGGAGAGGAGCGCTCAGGCTCTGGTGGCTGCTGAATTAAACAATGAGAAATATATGCCAGCTCTTTCCATTTGCTTATTAATAGGTTCTGTGCCTCATGCTCCAGGGGGATTGTCCTTGCGTTGGAATTGCTGCCGGGGAAGCATTCAAGCATTCAGTGCCCGTAAATGGAGAAGAATGGGGAAGGAGAGGAGAGGGTTTCAGGGAAGGCTGAAGTGTGGCTTCAGAAATGTGAGGCTTTGCAGGAATAGGGATGCTCTGGTCTCCAGGAACTTGGTTTAAGTGCTCGGGGTCTTTGTAAATCAAGCACTACCTGTAAATCCTGTGATTTCCTGTCACCACGAGCAGTTCCTTGGGCTGGAGCATCTGTGCGTTCGTGGGACACTCCACTGTGAAATTCCTTGTTTAGATGAACAGGTTCAGTGTGATATTTTATGAAGACAGGGCTAAATATTTTATCCTCTTCCCCAATTTCCAGTGACTTGTGAGTGTGGGTAATATTTGCGGATGCAGACAGGAATTTTGAGCTCCTCATTCACTTCAAATCCCTGGTTTCCAGTAAATCCATTAGGGTTTGAAAATCTCAGCTTGGTGGTGGTTGTTTCCCCAGAAACTCCTGGTGGTTTAACAAATAATTTTATGTTCCTGTCAAGTTCTCTGCAGTTTCAATGTTTAAAAGGCTGATTTCAGTCCATCCTTAACCTTTTCTAAAGCAGTTATAGGACAATTTGGGTGGAAAGGATGAGTGGAGGTCATTGCTCCAATCCCCCACTCCAGGCTGGGCCACTTTTGAGTTGGGTCATGTTGTTCACAGCCAATAAACAGAGTTAGACCAAAGGAAAATAAATCAGGCACGAACCTCGAATGGGTGGGAATTTGAAAGCGCTTATGTGTTCCTTTTTCAACAGCGATTTTGGAGGTTAAATTCCATTGTCCCTCACTGTTTGGGGGGTTTTTTTGCCCCAATATTTGAATGACATTGTTAACTCAACCATTTTGGAACCCAAAAATTCATTTTCTTTGGAAAATGGAACACAGGCTCCCAGCCTGGACACCGACTTTAACTCCACATTAATGAGGTGATTTCCTTTGATCAAATTGTTGAAATTCCTCACGTGAGCACGGCCACAATCTCCGGGTGATGGTTCTAAATGAGCAGATAAATAGATAGACCTGGAGCTGATGAGTTTTTGGTGCCAAACAGTGGTTTCAGATCTTGAATGAAGAGTGGCAAGGGGTGAGGGGATGCAGGACTGGCTTTATGGTTCTCCAGCGTGTTCTCGCACAGTTTTCTCGCGGCACAACCCGTGCGGGAGACCCTGGGCAGGTGTACCAGTAATTTCATTTATCCTGGTGTTGTACAAGTGACTCAGGGATTTCTGCATGCACGGGATTTATGTGGATACGTGAAGTTTTTAATGGATGGAGGGTTTGATTTGCACTGGAAACCCAAAGATTTGGGCTTGGTGATTATTGTGGGCCCGTCTCAGCTGAGCAGAGTCTGTGGTTCTGCATCCGGGTGATTGTTCACATTTTCTTCAATTTGCTGTGCTGGGCACCCATGGGCTAAACGACCACAAACTGGGCAAACCCAGCATCTTATTCCTGGTATTCCATCAGAAAACCAGGGACACCTCCCAGCCCAGGCACTCCAACGAGTTAATTAAGGAAGAATTGTCTATGATTTCATCTCACCTTATATTTCCACCCCCAGCCCTGTGCAGCAGAGCTGCCTCTTGCCCCCCGTGCCAGGATGATTAATGGGGGCAGCACAACGAGGTCAATTAGCTGGGTCAGTTTGGAGCTGAGAGGTGCAGAGTGTTTCTTTATTGAACGCCGCATTCACACTCCAGCCCCTGACCTGGGCTCCGGTGATTTATTGCAGGGGCAGTGTTTTGATCACTTACCTTCAGTACCTTACCTTGGCTCCAGAAATCAGCTTTTCACTGTCAATTAGAGGCTGGGAAAAGAGATGCGTTCAAAATCCGAAATGTGAGCCCCGAGAAAAGGGATGGGGAGCCTGAGGATGCTTTTCAAAACTGTCTTTGAAAGTAACAAAGAAATTAGATTGGGTTCTCTCTATCTCGGAGAGGAAAAAAAAATCATCCAAAGCTGAAATTTTAAAGCATTTTCCCCACTGAGCTGAAACAGAGGAACCAAATCTGTCCTAACAAATTTGGAAGAGCTGCCAGGGAAAAAACCCTGCACTTACCATTTATATGGATTTGTGGTGGAAGTCGCAGGAGAACACCTCCTGCTCTTTTTGAAGGGTTAAAAAGCTCTCCTGTGTGGAGAGAAGGTGTTTATTAATGAATTTGAGCAGTTGTGAGGCCTCTTGCACCAGAGGATGCTGAACTGAAGCTTTTGATGAAGGAGGAATCATCAAAAGGGGAATTTTGATGATGGAGGAATCATCACTGGGGAAACGAATCGCTGCTGGTCCTCCTTGAAATGGTCAGACTGGGATATACAGGGGTAGGTTGGGAGAAAAGGGGAGTTGAGGCACCAGGCAAAGTGTTTGGGGTTTTGTTTGGGGTTTTTGGGGGGCGTTGATTTGGTTTGGGGCTTTCTTTGTTGTTGTAGGGTTGGTTTTTTCATAGGTGGGGTTGGTTTGTTTGTTTTTTGGTTTTTTGGGGGGGTTTTTTGTTCATTGGTTTTGTTGGGGTTTCTTTCTGTAGCCCAAATTTTTATTTTCATTTCCTTATTGCCTCAATCAGCATCTCAACCCTTTGCCTCATGGTGACATCCCTTGATTTCTGAAGCATTTGCTTCTCCTTGTGGCGAGGTGCCTGTACAGTGAGGGCAGAGCCTCTCCTGCATCCCAGAACAAAACAAACCCCATAACACTAAAACCACAGATTGAAGATGCCATTCCCGTGAGCTTCCTCAAAGGTTTCTCAAGCACAGTAAAAACCATTCTGATTCATCTGAGATGTAGCACGGGAGTAAAATCCTCTCAGCTCTGGACAAGTGATTTTATCTTTCAAGATACAACAGTGTGATTCCCCCTGTATCTCCCTGGCATTTAATGGTGAATTATTTCCTCTTCCGGACTTCTCTTAAGCTTTTCCTGCTGTTGCAGGATTTAAAATGCGAGCGTATAAGAAAAGAAAACGTATTTAAAACTTCACCTGTCCTTGTAGATTTTGGAGTAATTTCCATGGCATCCTGTTTCATTCCTATGGACTGCTGTTGACTCGGTGCCTATTAATTTTTATAAGACTCTCTGCATCAGGCTTTGTAAGGGAGAGACAGATATTAAGTCCCTGGTCTGGTAAATTTTAATGACAATTTTGCATGCTTGACTTAATTCCTATTTTTTGTGTCCCAGTCGTGCCTCTCCCCCACCTTGTTCTTTTAGGGCTTCATTCATTTGAGGCTGATCCAAGAACACGCTCGAGCATCTTCTCCCTCGGATTTAACGCAGAGGATTTCTCCAAGGTGAGTTGGTGCCCAGATCTCTCTGGATTCCAGAGGGAGCTGAATCCCCGCTGCCCTCCCTGCCTTCCGCACCAGAACCGTGACACAGGGACTGAAAGAGCTGTGAAACAGGATGAGAAAACGTCTCTTAGCACTGCTTGAAACCTTTTGGATCTTGCATTAAATCCCACACGCTGAAATAGTGGCAAAGGAGACAACTTCCCACTCCTTTCTGTCCAAATAAGAATAGAATGAAACAATGATGGTGTTTTTCCTCCTGCTCCCTGTAAACCTGCCCGGGGAGAATGAGGAGAGCAGGAGGGTTCTCAAGTCAGAACTGGTCTTCCCATGTAGTGACCAGTAGAAAGGTGACCCCGGATTTCAGGTTCTCCATGAGCACTTCCAAACCAGTTCAGCACATCCCGTCGCTGCCTGTTGGCCCGGGGCGCCAGCTCCTCCCCGGAGTGGGGCCGGTGAGCTGTGTATCAACAACAGCATTCATACAGACTGGGGAGAAGCAGGATCTAGTCACAAATTGATCCAAAATTCAATGAATTGGCCTCATCTGTTAAACTCTTGCTGTCTCAGAGGTGACCTGAAACAGTATAAAAATTACAAATATTTTCTGACCCCCAAGTGCCTCTGGCTGTACCAGTGTCCAGGCAGGTTTGTCCTTCCATTGGCAGCTGGAAAACCTGAGACAGCTCAATCCATCCAGGCCATGGACTCCTGGCTGGGAGCTGGGAATCTCGAACTCCAGGGCTGGTTCCAAACCCAGCTCCCTCGTGACTCTGGGGAGGTGCTTTCCCCTCTCTGCATTCAATTCACCTCTCTTGCTCTTTGTTCCCAGAATCCCAGAATGATTTGGGAAGGGACCTCAAAGTCCAGCTCATTCCAAGCCCTGGGATGTTGCCTGATCAGAGCCTCAGAATCTGGCTGCAGTGGGAGAACTGATTCCTAGCAGGATATTAGGAATGGAGTGGAAGTAAAGCCTGAGTTGTTTCCATCCCTTTGGAGTTATTTACTGCCTGAGTCGTAAAACACAGTCCTGGGCTTCCAGATAATCTCGTGTAATTGCTCTGCAAATAAAACTACTGGTTTTCCTTTCCAAAGAGCAGCTTGCAAGCCAAAATCCCAAATTATTAATCTATTTGTCCCCATTGTGGGCAAGATTAACTTGATAGAATGCTCCCCCAGCCCCTGGGTGCCCCCAGGACCTGACCCTACCTGGTTTTCTCCTGTGAATATTTACTTGGGAATGGTGCTGCAATTACAGATTCTCATATTGGGAATGAAAGCTGCTGGAAATCAACAAAAAATGCCCCAAATAGTAAATAATTCCATAATGAATTTCCCATTTTGTGACATTCCTACAGAATTTCATTGAGGATTGGATCCAAACCATTGCATTCCCCAGGACACCCTGCAAGCCCCATCCTTGAAATAACCCACGGAAATGATCTGATTTAAATCCTGGAGTGTTTCGAGGTGTATTTATAGAGGTCCCTTTTGGCTTTCTCCCCAGTAATCACTATAAAACTTTCCCTGAAGGGAACATGAAAATGTGTAAACCTTGGTGGGAGCAGGAAAATAAAAATAGAGCCAGGAACCGAATTTGCAGCAAATATCAACTCTTTTAACTCTCTTCAAGATGAATAAAGCAGCTGAGGAGCTGCTTCTCCGTTCAGGGGGGAAAAAAAAGGCTTCTCTCTTTTCCTGAGCTGCTTTCGCAGAGCTGAAAACGAATTTGGGGTTTATCCCTCGCAGTCCCAATAAATTCCTGTGCAGTCCCAATAAATTCCTGTCCTTTCTTCGCGTGGGCACAGAGCAGGGTTGTGGTGGCTCCCAGCGATGCCTGAACCCTGACTGTGCCTTGTTGGAAGGTGGGACCCCGGGCTGGGATGCCTGGGAAGCCCTGACTGGGGCGATGCTCAGGGGCCGGGACGGGGACACGTTCAGGGGACGTCGGAGCCCTGCGCCGGTGACGCGCGCCCCGCACTCTCCGGGCTCCTCACCCCGCGCCGATTCCCCTCAGCCAGGGCTGCTCCCCTTGGGAGAAATCTCCCTTCAGGGCTGGGGACGGAGATTTCCCCTTCTGGGGATGGGGATTTTCCCTTCTGGGGACGCCATCCCAGCTCCTGGTACTGCCCGGCCTTCCCAGTGAAAGCCGGGCAGATTCCGTGGGATCAGATGGAATCCCACGCCTGCTCTCGCTCCCTGTTAAGGCTTTTTCTGTGCTTTTATCCACTCCCTTCTCCCCGTGTTAACCTGCTTCTATTTTCAGCAAAAATTTTAGATTTCAAGGCCTCTTTTAGCCTTAAAATAACTCCACAAGCAATTCCACTGCTAATGCTAACACAGAAGAAGGTTTTCTTTCTTTCATTATGATGTTGATAATTATTGTTATTATTATTATTATTATTATTATTATTTGGAAGAAGGTGGTGGAAAAGGGAGAATTTGTCATTACTGTATAATTTAAAATTGCACAGCCTACAGCCCACAAAACAGAGCATGTAATTACACACTTACTAGAGGTAACAGCAGTGCTGATAATTATTCTTTACACAGGAGAATCTCGCTGATATCCCAGAGTCGGAAAGTGGGAACTACAATATCTTTAATACCATCCTTGGAGACCCTCATAAGCAGAGGAGAAGTATGAGGAGGCACACAGGGTCCAGAGCAATATCTTCATCGTGCTGGAATGTCAGGGGCTTTGCTACAGCACAAATCAATAGATCCAAGTACATTTTTTTTTTAATTTTTTTTTTCTTTTTTTTTTTTTAAGGTACAATTTTTTTTTATGACCCAACCTTGGGAAAGTGCAGCAAAGGAAGAGGAGCAGCCCTGGGATGAAACAGTTTGAGTGGGAGCCATGGTGGTTTAGGAGAAGAGTGAGCTGAGATTTATTCGTTCATTTATTTATTTATTTTTAAGGCATGTTCTGCTGCAGGAATTTTTAACCATTTCGGGGCTGTAACCTTAATATTTCTCAGGCATTAAAACCCCAGTTATTTCTCAACCAATTTTTTAAAACTATTATTCTACATTCCTCTCTCTCGCTGTTCTCTCTCAGCCTTTTTTTAAGAATTTTTGTCCCCTTGATTTAAATAATTCGGATTTCATCTTACCTTTGGCATTTCTCTTGGTGCTTCCCAATCTGAGCTAGAAAACAACCTGCTGGGGAGTTTCCCACATCCCTAATATTTTTTTTAGTAACTCCTTGAAATCAGAGTGTGGTTTATGGGCTGAATATCCTCCCCTTTATTTCTGCTGAGTGGTATTTTATTTTGTAAGCAATTCATTTGCTCTTTAAGGGATGAAATTCTATTTCCTCCCCAAACTTTCCCATGTTTTGCCAGTTTGCTTTTCCCCAGCTGGTGCAACGTGATGGGAATTCACCTGTCAGTGGTGAATGTTAATGGGGGGAGGCTCTAAATTAACGTGTTCCTGGAGAGATGTGGGTTATAAAACTGACAAAAAACCCGGTGGCTCCTGATTTTCCTGTGCTGTGGGGCCCAGTCAGACCGAAGGAGTCTTAGAGGACCCTCTGGGCTGCTCTAACTTAAGCCATCAAGTCAGGTCAGGTGTGGCTGCCCAAGGTGAGCTGATCCCGCCCCTCCTGGATGCTCCCAGCTCCAATCTGGGTCACGGTCACAGGGAGGCAGCGGGAATAACGATGTGCACGGAGCACCTGGGGAGGAGTCAGGGGACAGAAAGTTAATTAAAAAAGTATCTGCTCTTCATATCCCTGATAACGGATGTAAAATGGCATCAAGGTCTCAGCGGTTGGTTTAAAGGGGAAATGGAACCGTTCGCGCTCCACCTCCACACGGGGCGAGCGCTGAGAGGGTGAAATCAGGTTTTTCCCTCTGACAGGGACTTCCCAACAGCCTCTCTGAGGGACTTCCCAATATCCTGGACATCCCTAAATGTTTGGCTGTGGCTCTGGAGGACGTGGTTCAGTGGGGAGCACGGTGGTGGCGCTGGGCTGGTGTTTGGACTCGATGAACTTAAGGTTCTTCTCCATCCTTAATGATCCTGTGGTTCCATGGGAGGGAGATAGAACAGAGGTGAAAAGCCCAGTGTGCTCCTCTGCTTTGGGGTCCTGAGGGAGCAGCAGGAGGAGGTGGGAAGGTCTCAAGTGCTGGAATGCAGGGATTCTCCGTTCCAGTCCTGGTGCCAGCTCAGGATGCTCCTGTGCCAGTGCCAGTCATCCACCTGCAACCTGCCTCAGGGTCAGTAATTCAGGTGATGGTCAGCACAAAGTGTTCATTTTTTCTTTAAAAACCCCCAAATCTATCAAATTCAAAGTGTCTTGCACCAGGTCTACAAGGCTAAGTGATTTAAAACAGCAAAACAACAGAGGAGGAGCAACTTTGTAGGAATTGACTCAAATGACTGCTGAGGGCAGGAGCTGGGACAGGCCTTTTGTCCTGGGCTTCTCTGCATTTCAGAGTCAGACAAGCAGCTTCACTCGGGGTCTGTCCCTTGGTGTTTCTCCCCTCGTCATCCTGCACCCTGGGGATCCCCTGGCAGTTCCATGGCTGAAGCTGGTCCTTTTTTCCAGGACTTCCCTTGAAGCCTGGTGCCAAAAGTGAGGTGCCATTTCCATATTAACGCCTGCAGACATCAGTGGTGGTGGCTGAGCCGATATCTCTCTTTGCTTTTGCAGCTGGATCATATCTGGTTTGTGATTCCCATGCCGTACCCCTAATTATTATTATTTCACACTTCATAACATTTTGGTAACCAAAACGCTCTGGGGCTCCAAACTTATCTATTCCATTTTAGCCCAGAGGAAACTTCGCAGCCAGTTCCAACTTCTAACCCCCCAAATATGAATTTAGATTGGAAATTCTGACGGATCCGGCCCGGGATTGGCGCAGCCCTGATAGAATATTGTAAAACCCCGACTTTGTTGCACGTTGAGAGGGGGGTGTTTTCTCCCCCCCTTCCTTTCTTTTGTGTAAATCTGTTTTCACCACAGGAGCACATGCTGTCTCTTCTGGCTACAACACTACTTACTAATTCATCGATTCATCTTTAATGAGGCCCCCTGCCAATGTTTAAATAGCATTCGGAACAAAGAAAAAGGCAACATTTCCAAAACAGCTGCTTCTCCCCGTTCTTGACATCTCAGCCTTTCAGAATTTCTAAGTCAATTTTTTTTTTTTCTCCTTCCTTTTTGTGCCCCCCGAAAGTTGGTAATTTATAATTTAGGTGTAGGGTTATAATTAATTGTTTGCGAGATGGAGGGGAAATAGGAAGAGATAGGAATGGAATTTTTAAAAAAAGAAAAAAAAGGAGTAAAGTTTCCCCCAGGCTGTTGTGAGACATGAAACCAGCGCTGTGGTTTCTGTGGATCGCTCGGCGTTGCAGATGGAGCAGTGGGAGAATTCTCCTTGGCAGCCAAAATCATTTCTTGTGCGTGGCAAGTTGGTCCAAGGACACGACAGAGCAAAGTTTCCTCTGTTCCTACAGCTTCACTCTCCCTGGAAGTGTTCCAAAAACGTGGGGATGGGGCACTGAGAGATGTGGTTTAGTGGTGAATGTGGTGGTGTTGGGTCGAAAGTTGGATTTGCTCGTCTTAGAGGTCTTTTCCAACCCTAATAAATCCATGATTCCAATAGTCCAACCCTTCTCAGAGCTGAGTTGGCTCCACAAACTCTTCCCACGGGGGTTTGTGTCACCTTGGCTGCTCCTTATCGTGGTTTCTCTTCTCTCAAGGAGTGGAGGATGATCCAAGGGGTGCAGCAGCTCTGCAGGGAGGAAACGCTTGGGGAATCGGGATTGTTCAGCCTGGAGGAGAGCAGCTTTGGGGTGGCCTCACTGTGGAGGAGAGAAGCTTTGGGGTGGCCTCACTGTGGAGGAGAGAAGCTTTGGGGTGGCCTCACTGTGGAGGAGAGAAGCTTTGGGGTGGCCTCATTGTGGCCTTCCAGGACCTGAAGGAGCCGGCAGGAAAGACGGAGAGAGAGTTTTTACAAGGGCCTGGAGTGCCAGGACAAGGGGGAATGGCTTCCCACTGCCAGAGGGCAGGGGTAGATGGGGTACTGGGAGGGAATTGTTCCCTGTGAGGGTGGGGAGGAGCTGGGATGGAATTCCCAGAGCAGCTGTGGCTGCCCCTGGATCCCTGGAAGTGCCCAAGGCCAGGTTGGACGGGCCGTGGAGCCACCTGGGATAGTGGGAGGTGTCCCTGCCCCTGGCAGGGGGTGGAACAAGAGCTTTAAGGTCCCTTCCCAACCCAAACCATTCTGGGATTCCAGGATTCCATGAAAATTCTGCGTAGTGGTTTCAGACCAGGGGCCCGTTCTCCTGAGAACTTGTACCACAGAGTTTTGAAATTCTGAGAAGTCCATGTGCTGAGAGCTGTTCCTAGGATGAACTTGGAACTTCTGGATGCTTCCCAAAATAGGAGCACTTCTTCAGAGCGCACTCAGGTGTTGCCTGTCCTTGGTTCCCCCTCCAGCAGCTCCACATCCTTCCAGCCCAACCCCCAGCACTTAACAAGGCCATGGAAAACCATCCCCATGTCGATGGGAGATTTGAGGGTGAACTACGGGGTTGTACCTGGGCCTGCTGTGGGAGAGATCCCTGGAATTCCCCCAGAGGGTGCTGGGCACTGCCCAGGCTCCCCAGGGAATGGGCACGGCCCCGAGGCTGCTCCAGGAGCGCTTGGACAGCGCTCCCAGGGGTGCCCAAGGTGGGATTTTGGGGTGTCTGGGCAGGGCCAGGAGCTGGGCTGGATGATTCCGTGGGTCCCTTCCAGCTCAGGACACTCCATGATTCTGTGATTCTCTTTTCCCTTGGCCATGACAGATGCAGGGAAATCGGTGAATATTTTAATACCCACGTGCCATCCAAACTGCAAGGCCAGCGTTGGCAAAGGAGCCCCAGGCAGAAGAGAGGAAATCCTTGGAAAAAAGAGGATATTTTCCACTTAAATTGATGTTGCACCCAGTTTGGTTCCCCAAAAGGACATTTCTACATTAAATAACAGCAAACTCCTCCAGCCTCAGCGTGCACTTGCAGCAGACTTGTCTAGAAGGAACAACAAAACAAAATGAAGGCAGTTTGGAGGCATTTCCTGGGAAGAAGATTCATGATTCTGTTTCCATGGAAGCGACAGCACATCCCAAGTGGCAGAGGGAGCTGACAGAGCGCGGCTGGGAGAGGGAAAGTGCCATCTCCTCCCTCCCAGCAGAGCAGGGGGGCAGAGCTGGGGGGAAATGGCTTCTAAAAACGAGCCAGGGAAATGTGAGGGGACACATGGACATATGGTTACACGGGAGGGCTGGGGAGCCGGGCGGATCCTCAGCTCTGCCAGAAACTTCCCGTGTCCCTCTGGGCAACTCACAGAAGACGTCTTCCAGTTCCTGTGCAAATCAATAATTGATTTCACTGGGCACTAAATCAGAGCCTTAAACGTCCTGGGCAGGGTTCAGGCTGGGTCCTTTGGCTCCCCATGGCTCAGGTCCAAGTCCAGCTTGGTTTTCCTGTTGATCTTCTGCTCTCCTTAGGAATGAAGCACTCCCCACTTCCCGTGGCTTCTGATCTCCTCAAGACAGGGGAGTTAACAGCTGCCCCTCCAGAGCTTTACACAAAAACTGTTCAGTCCTGTGCTGGCAGCTCCAAGGGACTGAAGGCACCTTCAGGGAAGCCTTTGGATCAGACACTTGAATTTGTCACTGGGCATTTTTTTTCAGTTTTAGATACGACATGGGGAGTAGAAGTGTTAAAGAATGAGGGGGGTGAGGGAGGGGAAGAAAATCACTTGAGTGTGTGCAAGAATCACTGATTGCACTGCAAATTCCCTCTCAGCACCTGCAGCCAGCCACACCCAGAGCCAGGAGGACCCTGCTGCGCTCAGGGAGGAGGATCTGGGATTTGTTCCCTTTAGAAATGAAAGCCCAGTGCGAAAGGACAGGAGAACATCAAACTGCAGCTTATTACAAATATTTCATATGTTTTTGTTGTCATCTTCCATGTTCTGCTTTCTAATTCCTCGCTTCTTTTAACCTGAAGCAGTATAGTCGGCTCAGGGGGGTTTTTTTTGGGAGTGTTTTAGGGGCATAGAGAGCAGAGTACAGAAAAATCCTTTTTTTTTTTTTTTTAAACAGAATTATTTTGGCTGAAGTTTAGTTTGTCTCGTATTTAAACTTAGGCTTTGCCCCCTGGGACAAAGACTGGGATGGAATCTCAGCTTTCCCCCTTCTCCACTGTTGGACTGAGTGACTTTTGGAAAGCAGCAGGAGCTGGTGAGCTCGGGGCGCTGGGGGAATTCTCCAGCCTGTGCTGCACAGGAGAGGGAGGTAAATGCTGGCACTGCTGGCCCTAAAACCCAGCACATCATTCCACAGGCTCCTGGGCCCACGAGAGGAATTTTGCAGGTCCCAAATAATAACAGTGGGTTTGCACAAGGCCTGGCCACAGAACACCAGGTCTGGCTACCAGGGCTTCCCACGCAGCCAGAATCCAACCCTGCCTTCAGCCCTGCACTGGCCAATGCATTCATTAATGCAACTTCTGAATTTTGGTCCTCTTTCCAGGAGCTTGAACTGAGCTGGAGTGCTTCGCCTGGAGTTCCCAGAGCAGGAACTGGGGTGCAGGGCCATCCCCAGCAGGCAGGGCAAGGAGCTGCAGCGTCTGGGCTGTGGATGCTGCTGGGTTTTTGTTTTTAATGGTTTCTGGCACTGCATTACACCGAGGTAAGTGCTTTGTTTCTCCCTCAAGTGGCACTCAGCTCCCTGGGGTTTCCTTATGAATGCTGAAGGAGAATGTCCACTCGCTTTACTCCTGTTGTGTTTGTACTGTACAAGCTTTTGGCTGTCTTTGCCAAAGGAAAAGACAGGTTGCTGCTACTTAGAAGAAATATTTTTAATTGCATAGTATTGATTTTCTCTTTTCCTTGGTGGAGCGTGTGCTCTGCTGCCGATGGATGCAGCAGCACGCGGGGCGGGTTTGTGCTCCGAAACAACAAAACCGTGTTGGGGTTTAAACCCACCCGGTTATTTTGGGGCAATTCCCCTGCGTTTGAGCCGCACGGAGTTTGGCTTTCCCTGACGGACTGAACGGAATGGCCACGCAAAAGGAGCGTCCTGCTCTCCCTGCCTCGGTGCAGGAGCGCAGCCCGGGGCAGCAGCGCGCGCCGACCGCGGAATTCCCGCGCTGGGTTCCCCCTCCTGCTCCTCTCCCCAGCTCGGGGCCGGGTCACGGCCGAGCGAGATGGTCCCGGGTTTTTATGTCGTTACCCCTCACCGAGTGAAGCAAACTGCAGAGCCCTCAGCACCCCCAGCAGCACCTGGAGGGGAAAAGGAGTAATTCTGCAAATGCTTGGGTGGAAGCAGCCTAACCTGGAGCTGTGGAGCAGAACCATCTCCTTCATCATTGCTCTCGAGTCGGGACGTTACCCGGTTCAGAGCTGGTAAAAGGCACATGAATGTTGATGCAGGGCCAGGGAGTTCTAAAATTGTTTTCACATTTATATGTGAAGCAATTACTGATGATTTTTTTTTTTTTCTCTGCCTCATAACCTGAGAAGTGGAGCAGACATGCAGGAAGTCTTACTTTTTATTTCACTCTGGTAGACTTGTAAAGCAGGCAGCCCTGGTGAGCAGAGCAACAGGAGTCAAATGAAACTGGAATTTGCTTTTTATGGCATTACTTGCAGCCCCATAATGCAGGCAGATACCTTTGGCTTGGGGAAGGGGGTGAGCGAAGGCCCAGCATGTTCTGACAGCCCACAGCCATTGCAAACAGGTTCCTGGTGACCAGAGCATCACCCAGCACCCCTCTCTCTGCCCTGGCTGTCCTGATCTGCCCCGTTCAGGGTGCTGGGGAACGCAATTTCATTTTTTTCACCCATTATTACTTTGCAAACTGCTCGCTCAGACCCTCCTCCAAGCCCACACGTTCTTTCCTGAGGTCTAATTAATTCATTTGCAGAGCGTGCGTTGCCCTCCCTGCTCGTTCTGCAGAGGTGCCAAGGCTGGCAGTCAGAGAGAAGGAACCTGAACAGATTTGCTTTCGAGGCTGATGGAATCAGAGCTGGAAAAAAGAGACACCTTGGAGCAGACCAGCAGCTCTGGGGTCAGGATTACCCCGAGCAGGCACTGCTGGCTGCGGCTCCCATCCATCCCAGGGCTTCATCCCGGGGGTCTGCAGCCTGCCATCACAGTATTCCCTAAAATCAGGAGGAATGAGGCTCCTCGGCGGCTGAATGGAGCCTGTGGAACATCTGCTTTCCACAGAATTACAGGATCCTGGAATCCAATGGTTTGGGGTGGAACAGACCTTCCAGCCCACCCAGTGCCACCCCCTGCCGTGGGACACCTCCCACCATCCCAGGCTGCTCCAAGCCCTCTATCCACATCCTTTATCCCTCCTTCATTTGGGAACAGCAGTTCTATTTAAGATTCTAGGGTCATAAACCCAGCTCTACTGAAGGGCTGGAGCTGCTGCTGGGGGGTTTATGGTGGGGTCAGGGCCTGAGATGTTTGTTTGCTGCAGGATCTGGATGTTCCAAACCCTAAAGCACTTTTTTTTCTCTCTGCAAGCTGCATGGCATCCTAAGTAAATGTATTTTAATGTGCTGAAAGGCATCTAATCAAACCAATCAGGGGGCAAAACGCCTCTGAGCGTTTCAAGTTTCAGGCATCTCCTGACATGAGCAGATCAAATTCGACTTTATGAGCTTGTCCCACCCTCGTAATGATGCCTGGACATGTATTAAATACACAATTCAGGGTCCTTTTCTGGGGGACAAGGGGCCGCACAGTAGCACTAGAAAGAGACTCCACATCATCAGGGTTATGTTTTTCAGAGCTCTCCCTGACCAGGCAATTTTTTAAAGCTCAAGGCTTCAGAAAAAAGGAAAAGAAAAAAAAACAAGGGAAAAAGCTGTTACTAACAATAATTTATTGTGGAAAAATATTTACATAGATAAAAATATTGCACTTGGCATGTTAGGACCAGGAATAAACCCATCTCCTGTCCTGTAGCTCTCATCTATTATTCATTCTTGCTGTTTGGCTCTTTTCATGTCGAGATCTCAAAGCATTTTGCAAATGAAGATGTAAATTGTTCTCCTTGTTTCAGAGAGGAATGGCTGAGAGAGGGGAACAACTGCCCTGCACTGGAGACCTGGAATTAAGGGGCCTCCACCATCCCAGGCCAGAGCTTTATCCACGGCACTCTGGAGATGCCATTGCTTCGAAGGGTAGAGAGCACGATGGGAGTAATTAGCTCGGAGGAAAAATCAAGGTAGAGAGGTTGGTGGTGGGGGAAGAGAGGGGAAGCACAGAACCGAAGGCTGAGGGGATTTAGGAGAGGTGGGAAAAGCAGATGTTGGGTAGGGAGAGGGTGAGGAGAGGCTGGAGTGGACTGAAATGACAGGGGCTGACAGGGATGTGTGCTCTGCATCTCAGGTGGTGCCCAGGGAGCTGGAAAGAACTTCCAGGAGTAGCTGTGGCTTTTCCAGCAGCTCTATGGAACCACAGAACAAGCTGAGCTGGAAGGGACCCACAGGGTCGTCGAGTCCACTGGAGGCACTGACTCGCAGCCCTGCAGAGGCTCCTAAATTTGTCTTTGTGCCTTCATAATTAATAACAAAAATCTCCCTGACTTTGCAAATGGGAGAGCTCACGCCCCAGTGCCTCACGAGTCTGTTAAAATACGACCCCCTGTCCTTGTTCCCCACGCTGGCTCCGTGTGCAGATGATGCTGATGGCTCTGCCTCTGGGTATCCACAACGTGCCCGTCCAGGTGACGGCACATCCCAAATTTCTGAGACTGCAAATGTCGCTCCGGGCCTGGCAGGACGTTTGATTTCATTCCAGGCACCGAGTAACAAATTGCCTCTAATGGCAGCATCACCAGAAACAGGCTTCCCTCGCTTTTTCATGTCACTTCCAAGTGCCTTGTTGATATTTTTATGGATTTTTATTATCCAGCTTGTTATGTAGCAGCCAGAGCCATGCCAGGTTCTCGGGGGTCCGCGGGCAGGCGGGGCTGAGCTAGAGTAAGAACTCCTGCACTCATGGTTTTAATATCTTTTACTTCAAAGCAAGGAGCTGATGTGATCTTTCATCATCTCAGCTGTTGTTTACCGGCTTCCTACAGATGCTGTTTGAACTAACAAACCCCACATTTCCTGGCTGGAGTGAGGAATTCCCTGGGTGGCTGCAATCCCTTCACTCGGAGGCCGAGGCGTCCTGATTGAGTGATGCCACTAACGAGAAGGGGATAAACCATGTGAACGTCCAGGATCACCTTTCAGGCAAAGAGTAACTGCCCAAATTACTCTGGCTCAGCTCCTCAGCCCTGCTCCTTATTTTCTGCTTCCAGGGAAAACCAGCAGCAGCTCCAGGGCTGGGTCTGGGGTCAGTTCAGCCTTGGTCTCAGGGACAGAGGGACGTGTCCGTGGTGCAGGGGCTCCTCTTTGGCTCTGAGCTCTGGCCAGGGCTTGTTTTGCAGCAGTCTCTGAAATGAGCTGAAATCCAGGAATTACAGGTGAGGCAAGAGCTGCGAGGTCACCTGTGCTGAGAGGATCAGAGCAGGGCCCTCAGTGCCTGTGGTTAAAGTGAGTGAGGGGCTGGGAGGGAGAAAACAGCAGCAGCTGCAGACAGGTTCCTGTCCCCCCACCCTGCTCCTCCTTTTTTCCCTTTTTCCAAGCCCATCAGCAGTGTGCTCCTGCTGCTTTTATCCCTTTTCCTGGAAGTTTGGTCCTGCTGCAGAAGCCTTATTGAAATAAAAATTGAAATGGAAATTATTGAAAATAAAAGTTGAAATTGAAATATTGAAATTGAAGCCATATTGAAATAAATATGTTATAATAAAAAAACGGGCTGAGGCTTTTGTGTGCCAAACTGGTCCTCAAATAGGTGCTGATTTTCCTTTCAGGATAACAGGATAGCAACCAGCCAGGACTTATTTTTTCCCATCATTTACATCGTAAATCACGGAATGATTTGGGTTGGAAGAGACCTTACAGAGCTCATTCCACCCCTGCCACGGGCAGGGAAACATTCCACTATCCCAGGCTGCTCCAAGCCCCATCCATCCCGGCCTTAGGCACTTCCAGGGCTGTGGCACATTCCGGTCTCTCTGTGTATTTGTATTTTTATGGAACGTTATTCAGCTGCAGAGCCATCACAGCATTAAACCTGCTCACCTCCCACATCCCTGTCCCTGGGAGCTGCTGGTCTGAGCAGGGAAGGGTCGGGAATAAAAAAGGATTCGGGAAGGGATTTGCTGGAGGTGATTCAGGTGGCAGGGATGGGAAACAGAGGGTGATTTTATGGGCCACTCTTAGTTCTGTTGTCCTCTGATTGCTTTATTGGTGAAGAAATGCTCTTTAGAGCTGAGGTTTGTGCTAGACCTGTGTGGTGGTGTGAGCCAAATTTTAGGGAAAGTTCTTTCGTGGGTATAGTCTCTCTCCTTCTCCTCGAAGCTAAATCAGTGTAGAGGCTCCCCTCCAGGCTGGTAAAAGGTTTCTCAGTTCTGATGTTCTGGTGTTCTGAACAAGTTCAAAAAAAAAAAACCAAAACCAAACCAAAGTCCCAAAAAAACCCACTCTCCATCTCTCTCCGAAAAAGCAAAGCCAAAAAACAAAACTGGCTAAAAAGCAAAAATAAAATACTCTCCTCTGCTTCTCAGCAACAAAAAGCTAATTTTTATGTCCTTAAAATATAAACCGTTTGAAAAGTTTGCTCTGTTTTTTTCTCCGTCTCCTGCACTCAGTTTTAAAAGCATAAAAAAGCACAAAAATCATGTCTGAACATAAAACGGTGATAAAAAATACACAGCATAAAATCACCCCAAAGCAGCCTGAGCAGTGAGAACTGCAGGGAAAATCGGCTGCCTCTGGAAAGCACGGCCTGGCTGGAAGGAGTTTCTCGCTTCCCAAGGGCAGGGTGGGCACTCACCATCATTTCAGAACACGGGCAGTGATACAGAGATGTAGAAATTTGTGGGGATGTCTGAGTTTAGCTGCTCTGGCCAGTCAGGAGCTGCGTGTCTGTCCATGGAATACGTGGAATACCTATGGAAACTGTGCTGAGCTGTAATTCCCCTTCCTTCCCATCCCTCTCCTGCAGGCTCCCTTCCTCCTCGTCCCGGGGTTTATGTGGAAAATCGTAGCCTCAGAAACCACTTAGGCCCAGGCAGCTGGAACTGCCCCTTTTCGGGTGCTGGCAGCCTCCAGCCAATTCCTCCTGTTGGCAGACTCTTGTCTCCAGCGCAGTTTTGGTGAACAAAAGTGTTATTGACCCGAAAGAGAAACTAAACTGCTTTTCAAAGCCACCAGTGCACCTAAGCAAAATAAACAATCTGTAGGGCAACTTCCATGTTATTTCTCTGTTGACTTTCTGGGTTTTTTTTTTTCCCTGCCGAACAGCCACCTCTCAGAGCAAAAAGGCAAAACCACTGTGTTGGAGTCTCCTCTGCTCTCAATATTTCCTAATAAAACGGCGTTTTAAAAATGAAAAGGAATTTTTCTGAGGAGCAAGGGTGGGAAAATGATGGGGAGCCTCGTTTCACACAGACCCAAGAATAATTTTTCCGCTGTTCAGGATGCTTGGCTATTTAGTCTGCATGTGAGGCATGGGACTTTTATCAATCAAAGAGCCACTTTGTCATTAAATGGAACCTGGGAGTCGCACTGAGATTCAGCTGCACGTGGAAACTGGGAAATAAGGGTCTGCTGCTCAGGCACACTGAGGCTCCTTTGTGCACCTCCCGTGCCAAAAAAGGCCCCCAAGACTTCATTTCGCATCAGATCTTTCACAAAATCTATTCACCCAAAGTGCTTTAGGGTTAAAATTAATTCAGTTAATGAGTTAAATAACTGCCAAGGGAGAGAGAAATTAAGAGTCATGGGCAAGGGGGAAAAGAGATGCTTCCAGCTGAGTTTAGAAGAGAGTGTGAATGAGTTGAAGGGGAAAAGAGATGCAAAGGAGATGCACTGATGGGCAAGAGCTGCGGAGGAGAAAGCTCTGATGCCCCGGGGCTCGAATTACATGAAGGGAGGAGGGAGGGCCTCTTTCTGCAGGAGAATTGTACCGGTGGCAGCTGATTTAACACCCAGCACAGGAGCAGCGAGAGAAGCTGGAGGTTTGTACCTGGGGTAGCTCTAAATGCTGCCCAGGCTGTGTGAACCCTCACCTTTCACTGTTCACATGCAATGGAAATTATCGTGGGGTGGGTTCCTACTGCATCAGGCGTGCTGGGAAGGGAAAGGCAGACTCTGACTTGGTCTTCTGACTCCCAGAGTCACTTCAGAGAATCATGGAAAAACTGGGGTTGGAAAAGCCCTCCAAGGTCATCAATCTGTGCCCAGTCCCCACCTTGTCCCCAGCCCAGAGCTCTGAGTGCCACCTCCAGGCCTTCCTTGGACACCTCCAGGGATGGGGACTCCAGATCTCCCTGGGAAGCTCTTTCCCATGTTTAACAACCCTTTGTGTGAAGAAATCGTTCCCCAGTTTGGGTCGGCCAGAGCTGTAGCTGGTGGGTAACAACTCCCACATCTCCATTCCCTCAGTCCTTGGGCCCCCTCTCATCAGTGCTGGTTGGGCTCCTCTGGATCTGAGTCTGTCACTGGTCTGGACGACAAAGAACGCTGGAACAGATGTTTTCCAAGTGAGCCATTCTTCCCCAGTTTGAAGAGAACCTCTCACCTCACGTGAGGCAGGGCCTGAGTGGGTCTGAACCTCAAAGAAACTGTGCTAGGCCAAGCTTTAACCAGCCCCCAGCCCCCAGCACGGGCAGGCTGATGACGTTCCCCACACTTTAAGAAGCCTCCGAGGCTCACAAACAGAAGTTTTACATTTAATAGTTTGGATATGACCAGCCCTGATTCATTTCCCTCCTTTTTTCCCCCTCACTGCTCTATGACGGTGCATTTATAGTGCTAGGAAGGTGCCTTGGAAGCTTGAGAATAGTAAATGCAGGCCTGGATTTGCTCAGCAGAACTTGTTCAGGGCTTTACAAGGAATTTTCAGACAAACTCATCTGACAAAAGTTGGTTTGAAACAAAATAAACCCCACCAAACCCAAACCCACAAAACCCCCAAAGCCCCAAGTGCCTCATTGGAGGAATGTAAATAAAACACGTCCTGGATGTTCTCTTGGCTTTGGCTGATGTAAGAGGGAGTTTGCCCTTGCCTAATGTTCACTTTGTGGGGAGCTTGCTGCTCTGTCCCAGGTCATTGGGAGCTCTTTAAAGCGAGGCAGGGAGAAGGGATGGGCAGGGAGGGAAGTGTGAGCTTTATGGGTTGTACCCACACGGCACAGGGGCTGAGGAGTCCCTCTCTCCCTCCCTCCACGGGTGGGTGGGTTCTGTGTAAAGCACAAGGAGGCTCCTCAGGAGACACCTTTCCTCCCAAGTCCCACTCAGAACCGGGGGGGAGGACTCCCAGGACATTGGGTGTTGCTTGAGAAGGTCCTGTAAAGCAGCTCTGGGTAAGACACACACCCACGAGGCTTTTCCCGCCGGCTCTGGAGCTTGAAAAGGCTCCGATTTCCATAAATCCTTCTGTGAACCCGGAGGCAAGACTTGGATTTCAGACTCTGAGTTAGTGCCAGCGTGCCGGGTCTAGAGCGAGATCCGGGTGCCCTCAGATCCTTTCTGAGGGAAAGGAGCAATTAATGGGATTTCTCCAGATTATTCACGTTCAGTCCCACGGACTCTTCCCTCCCGTACGGTCCTGGTTCTTCTCCTCTCCAGTCTGGTCTCTGTGGCTCGGGGATGAGCACATCAGACTCTTTAAAGCAGGGTCTGCCTCCAGTCTGTTGTTTTTGGATCCTTGTGCATCCCCGTGTTTGATTTGGACAAACCTTGGATCGCCACGCGTAGGTCTGAGGGAGTTTCTCTGCGAGCCTCATTTTCCTCTCCTCTGCGAACCAGGAGAGATAATTCCCGCCTTGTGGGCATGTAAATTTTAATGGTTTAGTCCCCCAGTTCAGCAAAGCACTTGAGTACATTCTGCTAGAGTAAATGGGATTTTAATTCCGTGATTACATTTTTTTGGTGAACCAGGGCCACAGTAAAATACTGGGAGATGGTTGGAACTGGAGGTGCTAGAGAACTGCAATGTCATTATCAGTACTCTGCAGTAAAACAAACCATGGTGATATTTATTCCCTGCCTCCAACCAGGAATAAATGGGGTTTGGGCATCTTAAACACGTAATTTGGATGTGACAAATAGCCTGAGATGCTCAGGAGTAACGGCTCTCCTGGTTATTTTGGGTTCGTTTTGTTATTTAAAATGCAGTAACTCAGTGGCCTAATGTGCTTTTCTGGGCTTTGGAAATGCAGTTTCAAGTGGTTGAAGCCACAGTTGTGGGGTGCGTGTCTGTCAGGGAATGGGTGTTGGTTTAGGATTAGGAGTTCTGTACTTTGCATGACTAATGCCATAATTAAGTATAAATAATGCCATAATTAGGTATAAATAATGCCATAATTAAGCATAAACAATGCCTGCAAACGGCCCGGCCCCAGTCCTTTGGCTGAAGGGTTTTGTGTGCAGCTGGATGCCCACAGCTGGCCTGGGGAGCAGCAGATGCAGGGAAGGAGCAGCACAGGGCAGGGAGAACTCCCGAGATCCCAGGAAAGGAAGGAGGAGGCTGGAAAGGGAAGCCCGCTGGCTGGGCAGCTTGTTCTTATCACTTCCCAGGGCTGATTGCAGCTTATCACACCCGGCCCGGAGCTCCCTCGCCCAGACAATCCCCTAATTGTCTGTCCCTGCTAAGCAGCCGCTCCGGTGACATTCCAGACCTTGACCTCTGCCCTGTCCAGCGCCAAAAAAGTGCCATTAGGAATCGTGTAACGCCGGGAATTAGGGATTGCTGGAAAAGGCCAGGGGGTCAACCTACTGTGGAGCTGGAGCAACAATGCTGGACCCAGCTGCCTTCCCCCTTCCCAGAGCTGGGAATTCGGGAGGCGAGGCTGGGCTGGAACATGCAGGGAAGGAGGAATGGACGAGCCCGGGATTGCTGAGGAATTCCACCCACTTTGTAAAGAGTTTTGGGCAATCCTCGGTCAAGAGGCTTTGAATATTTTATATTTAAGTGTTCTTGAGCCCTGGGGCTTGGAGAGTGAGTGGGCAAAGGTCCTGGCAGCCAGAGGAGCAGGGTTACGTGTGTAGAGCTCCATAAACACCAGCTGGGATCCAGGTACTGCGAGAGGGGCGTGAGCACCAGCCACTGCTGAAACTCTCCAAGAAGCCGCTCCAGGAATAGGCTACGGAGGTTTGTGATTGCAGTAGGAAATATCAGCCTCCCAGAACATTTTCTGCGCTCAAGTCCCTCCTCTCCAAAGGGAACTCTGTGTATAACTTACCCAAATGAGGATCCTCCTGGCTATGGCTGTCCAAATCCCACCTTCTGCACGTCCCAGCCCACAGATCTGCCACTGGAAATGCGGGTTTTTGGCACGTTGGAGGATGAGGCACTGAACTTATGAACTGGGGGTCCAGTTCAAGGAGATAATTGAGGATATTGATGGATTCAATAGACCTCCCATTAGGCAAGTCCTGAAATACAGTCTCCACTTAGTCTGGAAATCTCTTATTTAATAACAGCTGCTCTTATCACTTGAGTTTGATTTTCTATGCAGTATTCAAGCTGAACCTTTTAAATAATGAGAAATGAGCTCGTCTGAGCTTGTAAATGTGCAAAAATTCTCGGTGAACCCTCTGAGTGGTGCAAACCAAGGTAACCATTAAAATCAGCAGAGCTCTGCCAGTTTACATCCGTTAAAGACCTGACTCTATTCCCAGGCATGTTAGAGGTGTTACTGCGTAAATGACTGCAGAAATTATTGCTGAAAGGTTTTTTTTTAAAAAAAAACAACTGCTCTGCCTTTGGAGCAGATCGGGTATCTGGTCCGGGGGAGGGCACATCCATTGCTGCAGGGGGAAATAAAAGGAGAGAGAAAACTGTGAGGCGTTAACGGAGGGTCTTTAGAAGCTCTACAACGACAGGTCGCATTCCCGAGGGCTATCAGTGGCAAACCCAACACCGATTATTCGAGGGGGGCAAAAAGATGCAGCGAGCAATTACAGCTTAACGCCAGTCGTGGGGAAAATATCGGGAAGCGTTTTGGGGAGGGTTGGGGGAGCGAACAGCTTGAGAAGCGGAATTTGATTGGAGATGGGGGGCTTGAGGTGGGTTTGGACAGCCCGAGGGCTCTCCCCAGGTATTGCTGCCGGGGGAGGGCTGGGCGGGGATGGGATGGTGCGAGTGATGCTGTGATTCTGTGATTCTGTGATTCTGTGATTCTGTGATTCTGTGATTGATTCTGTGTGAGTTTGCGGGTTTGAAGTGCCACGCTGGGGATGCAGAGGCAGGGTTTCACCGGGCTGGGCTGCAGAGCCCGCTGGAACACGTTCACCTGAGGGGGATGATGGATTCTCCTTGCCGGGCAGGGCGGGGTGAAAGCCAGGTTTGGTTTGAAGAAGTGAAACGAAGGGCTTGGGGTTTTTTTGTGTTCGACTTCCTGAAAGCCATCAAAGAGCATCACACGGGGGAAAAACGGGAACTGGGCAAGCTGGACTCCCGTGCCAAGCTCTGGCACCCGGGGAAGGGTCCCTAAATGAGCTTTTCTGGGTGTCTCGGTGCAGTTCAGGTGCTCTCCTGAGGCCGTGCACAGAGCAGGGCAGTGTAGCTGTGTCAGTGGGCCTTTGCCACGCACACAAATCCTCTTTTTTTGTGAATCACTTGGGAACGTGCTTTCTGCTGCCTTTTTAACCGCAGGCTGCAGCTCTGGGAGTGTCTCTGGGGGTCCCCCCTTGCCTTGGCCCCTGGATCTGGCCAGGTCTCTTTTCTCTGCTGTTTATTCCCCCCCAAACCTTCTCTGTCACTGGCAGGGGACATCTGGGACGTTCTCCTGCCACCTGAGGGACAGCCCAGAGCACAGGGTGTCCCTGGCCCTTAAAGCTCCTTGGTGCTTCTGGGCAAAAAAAACCCCAAATATGAATAATAATTAAAACAGCTTTAAACAAAGAAACAGAGAGAATTCTCCTCCTGAATTGCCAAAAAGCAACTTAAGATCCGTAATTCACATACACCAGGTCTCGTGTGGGGCCAGCAAATGACCTCAGCCCCTGACTGACCGTGTTGGACTGCGGGGCACCCAATGGATTAAAAATGGGATTTTTTGTTACGCAGAGATGCCCATTTTGGGAGGGAATAACCGGAATATTGCAAGCAACATCCACAGCTTCCCTCTTCTCTCTCAAAATGCTTTTTCAGCTCAGTTTTAGGCTCTTTGGGGCCGGCTCTTCTGGGGTTTGTGGTTGTAAACACCTTCCAGCCACAGTCCAGCACGGCCTTGCCTGGGTGCTGCTCCAGGACAAATAAAAACCGCCCTGAACTGCGAGGAAACGGTTGGGAAATGGTGAGTGACCGTGTGCTTCTGTTATGGCAAACCCAGAAATGTTTACTCATTATATTGAAATAGGTTTGGATCATTGTGGATGAAAGTGAAACAAGATACAAGCCTGCAATGACATGCATAAATACATAATTAAGTGTATTTCCTTTCCATATGGAGAGGATTAACTCCCTTGCCTCAGCAGGGAGTTGCTTTATTTGGTGTCTGCTTTGGTGTCCCTTTCTCTCTGACAGCTTACAGGGGACGCTGAAAGGGAATTTCACTCGCTGCCTAATGAATCTTGGAAAAAGGACTTGGAGGGGAAAGAATAAGTGATTACCTCAGAAAGCAGAAGTTTGGGGACCTGGAGGACCGCCCTGATTTCTCTTTCTGACCTTAAGTGGGCCCTGTGGGATGGCAGTGCCCACCTTCCCAGGACTTATTGCTTAGTCATAAACCCACGTGGAGGGGAGGGGGACGTGTCTGGTAAACGCTGAGGCGTCAGCAAAAGCTCCCGAGCTCCGGTTTCATAACTTGAGAAATATTTTATCACCCCTGTGAGCCAAACCTCTGAAAAATCAATAGAACTTGAGAGTTGCCTGTATTGATCTGAGGGGCTGAGCTGTACTGAAATATTCATGGCCCTGTGTGTTTGTCTGCGCGTGGATTGGGGACCGAGGCGTGGGCAGATTTCAGAGGGAAATACTCTCATTTCTCTCTTTAACTGGATTAAGGTGCCTTGCAAAGCACACCCTTAAAAGGCACTGGGTTTGTTTGTCTCACAACCGGGCTCCTGCCAGCCACAGAGAAACGCATTCTCCTTATTATTAGTATTTTTCTTAAATGACAAACTGTTGGGAGGAAGGAGTCAAGGAGATCTGATAAAATTAGCACCACGTCCTCCTGGGGATCCCCGGGCTTGCTTTGTTTGCAAAGCCAATTTGGACACTGCGCCTTTGATCTTCACTTTCAGTATTTGAGCAGGCATGTTTAGTATCACTCATTTCACTGGAGATTTGGGATTCAAGTTTCCTCAACAAGCTCCAAAGCAGTACATTAGAAGGGGAATTGTCTGCCAGGCGTCTCGGAATCTCAATACCCTTGATACTAATTTGATGTGATGCATTTCACCAGATGTGTCTACCTGAGCACTGCTTTATGCCCAGGGGGGTTGTGCTACTGTGGAGCATTAAAGTTGCCTCTTCCCCCCTCCCCACCCCTTTCCTTTTCTCCCTTTTTCTTCCAAAAGCAGCGGAATGAAAAGCATCCATAATTTTAATCTGCATAGAGGTGGGACGGGGTGCAAATATTTGGAAGGAAGAGAGTGTGGGGCAGGATTTATGCAAAAAACCCCACTGCTAATAAAGCTTCAAAAATATTTTAAGGGACTCCAATAAAGCTTCAAAAAATATTTTAAAAACCGGTGTTTAAATATAGGCTAACTGATTAATTTATCCCCTCAAACTCCCAAACCCGCCTTTTTACTTTTGCCATAATTATGGATGTAAGGGGAAAGGCTGAGAAAGGAGAAATGGAGGGAAAAAAGGTGAAAATCAGTCTTTTAGAAAAAATATTGGCTCTGTAGGCTGCCAGGGGGCTGAAAATTCTGTTATGGGACTGAGCACCTCCATAATCTTTATGATGAAAGGTTTCAGGTTTCAGGATTGGAAGATTTCAGGTGGGGTTCAGGCTGTCGAGGGTTTGTGGGTGCTGTTGGAGCCCAGATCTTAAATGCAAGGAAAAATAAGGGCAGTTGGAACTGATCTCTCCCTTAGCTCTGTGCCCTGTGCAAATTCACCCATGGATAAAAATAGTCCCATGAAATAACAACAAGCACCCCGGAGAGGCATCGCTGCAATCAGTGCCTCAAGCTAAGCAGCAAACCAGGCTTTGGGCACCTGAGATTTGCTGGGGTTGCTGAAGAGACCAGGAACAGCTCGTTCCCTCCACCCAGGGAGGTGTCTTTCCCCCAGGGAATGGGCTGTGAAGGTGCCCGGTGGTGGTTTGGGATCTGGATCACCAGCGTTGCTTCCCCCACCCCATTTAAAACCCAATAAATTGGGGTTTAGATAAATATATAAATATATTTATAATATATAATAATTAAATATAAATATTATAATATAAATATAAATAATTAAATATATAATTATTATTTTTATAAAATAATAATTTTAAATTGGAATTACTGCTGCTGTGTGGAGCTTCCCAGAAAAGGAAACCTCCAAATTCTGCGTGAACACCAAGTGCTGCTGGAGTCACGCTGTGGCACTGAGGGTGCCCAGAGCTGGTCCTTGTGACCAGGGTTTCACTCGCTCAGTCTGGGAGGGCATTTCCTCTTGCACAAATCCCATCTTTATCCATGGGACTGTTACAAACCTTCCCCGTGGAAAGCACGAAGAGGAAAAAAGCATCCTCGGCGTTCTTTATTTATTTCCATTCCTCAATGGCAAAGTAAACGGAACGTTTAAGCGACTGACATCAAAGATGTGATTTCTCTGAAGCTAAAAAGCCCATTAATCACAATTTTAAAGTGTTCTTTAATTACCCTGTAATAAAACAACACGCACAGAGCGGGAGGAAAAATCGTGTCCTTTTAGAGCTCCTCGTGCTTGTTTGTGTTTCAAATCTCCCCGGAAATCCTCGCTGATCCCTCTCGCTCCTGGTGCTTAATTCCACCCTGGCACAGCTCCTGTGCTGACTGTGGCCTGGGAAGTCTGAGGCAGGGAAAAGTGGGTGGGGAGAACAGGGATGGCGTCTGGAGGACCGGGAATTCTGTCCTCCGAGGGAATGAGGTGGAGCACTCAGCTTGTCCTGCACTGAAGGCTCGGCAATGTGGTGTTGAGGGGACAGGGACCATTCCCATCTGGGGCTCCAAGTCTGTGCTGTGTCCTGGGAGAGCTGGACCTGGAATCCCTCCCTAAGGAACAAACGGAGAGGTCCGGGAGCAGTGGGTGGTGCTGAGGGGGACAGAGCAGAGGCTGGAGTTGGGTAGGACCAGCACAGCTCCTTCCAGGCTTCACCTGCCACGGTCCCACCCCTGAAAACGGGCTCTGGATTGAAGCCCTGAGACAAGGAGAGAGGCAAGAGACACCAAAGGGGGGCTGGGTAACGCTTGGAGGGATGTGAGCTCTCCGAAAAGAGCTGTGAGGAAAAGGACAAGGCGAAAACTTGGTTAAAAACCTCTTTGTGAAACTCAAATTTGCAAAGGAGGGAGTGAAAAATCAGGCCAGGGTGGGCACCCCACTCCTGTCACTCGGAGGGAGGTGCTCGGGGTCACGGTAGTAGAGAAAACCTTGGGAATACAAAGTAAAGCCCGAGGTCAGCGAAATGATTGGCCTCACCTCACCAAAATTCCAAGCCCTGCAATCCAATAAACCTTTGCAGGCCCTAGAAACCCCCTGCAAATTTTTAAAAACCTGAGATTATCCATAAAACTGGGACCTCACTGCTGTGAGCCCCGTCCCTGTGGGCAGCGTTGGTGATCCCTCATCTTACTGGGGGAGGAGTAACTTGGGGCTGGAGGTGGGAATTCCACAATCCCCTTTTCCACACCTGGCCGATCCAGGCTGGGGTGTTTTGGGCTGGAATTCACCAAACTCAGCCAAGTGGGTACGTTCTGAGTTGATCTGTTTTCAAACCCAGACAGTTGTTAATGAAACAGTTGCTGTTTTGTTGACAGAACATTAATTACTTGATCTTAGGACTTGGTAATTGCACGAGCCCCCTCTGTATACATCACTAATTACATTAGCAATTATATGGCATTTTAAAGACAAAGAAACGACTGCAGCAATTGCAGTGTCAGAGGGACCCTGCTGGTAAATTCCAATCAAGCCCCTGCAATGGCAGGGAGCTGTTGGGAGAAGTCTTTCTGCATCTCAACCCCGCACAAACCCTGCTCTGCTGTGGTGTGGGGCTGCTGCCACTTAAACCAGGGAGTCTTGAGAAAAGGAAGGGTGCTCGAATTTTCCATCCAAGTTAGCTGAGCTCTTAAAACTGCTCCAAAGCGTTCTCAAAAGGCTGCTTGCTGCTGAAAACCTTTCTTTCTCTGTTACTCTTAGAAATAACTGAGTCATAGCTAAAAAAGTCGCTACTTAAATCAGAAATAACCACCATTGTAAAAACGGTGTGAAACGCACCGTGTTTCCAAGGATCTTCCTTTGCCAATGAATAGGCCAGAAAGTGGCTGAAGAAGCTCCAGCTCCCGTGCCTCGGGGAGGTGGAGGTTTGCATCCACGTCCCCCCGCGGAAAAGGCCGTGCCCGGGGCCAGGTTTGTGTTTTCTCACGCTGTAACTCTGCCCAGACCCCACACGGGACAGCAGATCCCATTTCCCTTCCCCCCCCTCCCCGCTGCACTTCCCCCCAGGGTTCTTCTGTGGCCTCCATGGGACGTTTCTTGGTGCCTTCCCCCTCAGCCCGGAGGAGTGTTGGGTTTCCCCTTGCCCTTATCTCCACTGGTGTTTGTTCTCCTGCTCTGTCGGCACCCTCAGCTCCGTCCCCAGCTGCTGGTTAATCCAGTCCCGCGCGCGGAGTTAATGAGACATTCCTGCCTAAATAACCTGGTGCCATTAGAGCCTCAGATCTCTGCACCTCAGCAGCTGTGTGTTGTCACCGAGATAAATATTTTACCCGGGCTGGCAATTCCCTGCCCACCCTGCGCAAGTGGCTGGAGGAGTGGCTTTTGTTTCACCGCTTGTTGAAGCGAAATTCGGATTTTTTTCCCGTCTAGAAGAGAGCTGGAAAGGAACAAAAAAGTAGGGTGGGAGAGGATGTGCTGTTCTGGAAGGCCTTTCTGAACCAAGGCAGAGCAACGTGGCCGTGCCCAGATGTGACTGTCCCCTCCCTGGGGAAGGACAACCCGCACGGTCACTGACCGCTCCCAGAATTCCCATTATCACTGCTCTTAGGAGGAGTATTCCTTTGCTCTTCCTGCTACTCCACAAATTCGCAGCCACTCAGGCACTTTGCCCTTGGAAAAGGGCCACTTTCTGTGCCTGATGTGACCGAAGTCACCCAATTCTGCCCAGAGTGAGGGAAGGGAAGGTTGAACATCCGATCTTCCTCTAAAACCTGGTGAGCCAAGGATTTAACGAGGGGGGAGGTTTCAAGCCTTTCTTGGTCTTAACATTGACCAAAACCCCTCTTTTCAGACTGTTTTTTGAGAATGGAGTAAGACTCATAATGAAATAGGTTCATGACAACGATCCCAGAGATTCTTTGTTTTTAAAGACATTTCGGTGCGGATAATCCTTGACAGTCTGAGCTACCTGGGTTTGGAGGGAGTTGTCCGTGGGCTTTTTTGAGCTGAGAACTTGATTTTTTGGCCTGAAACTCTCATACATCTCCTTCCCTCCCTCAGCGTTTCGTTTGGAAGTTGCTCAGGCTCCAGCTCTGAGGGTGCCACATCCCGGGCTCGTGTTGGTATCTGTCCATCATCAAGTCCTTAAGAGATGTAAGAAAAGCAGGAGTGGAACAGCAGATCTCCAGCTTTCATCTGCCCAACCAACTTCCTCCCTGGAGCACAACAGTAGGGCCCTGTTAAAGACTGAGAATCTCTTTCACAGGAACTGGGAGTTTTATCACCAAAATCATCACTTAAAACACTGCTGGGATTTCTCCGGGGGGGAAAGAAAGAGCTGAATGAGATTTTCAGGAGAATGGGCCTCTGTTCAGGAGGAGATGAAGGATATTTCAGCAGGACACTGGAAAACTTGGGTTTCAGTGCTGGGATGAAGGTCCTCTGCTGATTGCACGTTCTCCTGAAAGGAGGGATTGGTGCAGGTTACCAAAATCCCATTTTCTCCTCAGCTTTGGGCTGATAGTGCCTCATGTTTTCAGAGGCTTTCACTGACATCTGGCAGTAGTTTAAACACTGACTCACATTCTGTCAAGATTGTCAGTAAAAGTGACCTTCATCATTAAAATTTTCATTTGTTCGAACCTTTCCAGTAATTTTCATTGAAGAAAACGGAATATTCCTGGTTCAAATGGCCAATTGCCATTTTCCGAGCAGTTTTCAGCACTCTGGTTTTTCCGTCCCTGTGGCTGAAACGTGCACTCTGCATGGGAGGGAGTAAATATATCCAGATTGGTTTTGGGAGCCAGTGTGACTCACCTCTGCAGCACCAATTCCTGGTTTGCTCAGAGTTTTGCACGAAGATGGTGCCTAAAACAGGACCAACCCCAAACTTAGTCCAGGGAAAGGCCAAGATTGGTCAGTCCCAGTTTTGAATTTTGATTTTGTGCTTTGACCAAGTGTATGCTCATAGCAGAAAGGGGGGTGTCCAAAAAGGACCTCCCCCTGTCCTCCCTTTGAGCCCTTTCCTGCCCCAGAAAGGGCTGAACTCTCACAAAGGCGTTGTCCATTTGCAGTAAAGGAATGGTCAAAAAGACCATTAATTATCCTCTCATTCCATGCCCAGCATAACCTCAACCTGGCTCTCACAAATTGTGGTTGGGTGTTTCACAGGCAAATCTTCAAATCCTGACTTAAAAACTCTCACATAACGTTTTATACCATTTTTTAAGTGTTACTGTTACCCTGAGTGACCCATAAAGATGATAAAGAAGCAGATTGAACACTCGGAAATTAAGATAATTCCCCCCCTCATTTACAGTACAAAAATTTTATTTTTTTTTTGTTAGGATAATTTAAAGTTTAAAACGGAAGTAGACATATTCATTTTACAAACAAGATATTCTTCCATAAGTAGGACCATTAAAAACAGTAAACAAAAAAAACCAGAACCCAAAAAAAAGCCGTCTTTACAAAAGCTCTGTGCATAGCAACTTCATACTGTATATAACTGACAAAAGCCAAAAAAAATAAACCAACCCCCAAAAAATAACCAACCAGCCAACCCCAAACAAACCCCCAAACGATACAGGAGGGAGAAACGAGGCCTTAATTTACAGGAGGGAGGAGAAGGTTTGGAGCAACCATGCATGTTGGAAGTGTGCAAAGAAAGAGGGAGAGAGGGAGATGCTCTAGCGAGGTGATCGGGGAGGTCACAGCAGCTCCTCCAAAGTCACGGTGACATTTGTCAAAGTTCCCTATCGCGATGATGCCTTTTCCTGGTCTTAAAATCAAGAGGCGAACACGGTTAGAAGGGAAAAGGGCATTACCTTGGTATTTATTGTAAGGATCCTTGGGTGCACCACGACCAGGTCGAATACACCTCCATGCACCCCCGCAATGNCAAAAAGGTATAACAGGGGTATAAAAGAAAAGACAAAAATCCTCATGGCATCAGCGACACTTTCGTCTTCCCCGCGGCAAAGGGGAAACCTCTCAGGGCGCTGTCACCAGCAACCGCTCAAAGGGGACAGGTTTGCTTGGTGCTCTGGAAAAATCCTCACACATCAGTTCTCACACTGATTTTTCCCTTTGTGTTGAGTGTTTTGCCACTGCCCAGGTCCTTTCTCATGGCCAAGGATTCCTGGTCGTGTTTATTTGCAGGTGTTTTTCTCCGCAAAGCTCAGTGAATTCTACACTCGTCTCCAGTGCCATCATTTCCCTGCATGGGCAAAAGCCATGTTCTAAATAATTCCCAGGTTTAGTTCATTTCCTTTTCTTTTGGCTCCAGGCAAACCAGATTTCCCATCAACACAGGCAGTGTTGCGACTCTCCTGCAAGTGCTTGGAGCTGCTTTTTAGGGAGGTTTCTCTTTTTCACTTGGGCTCGTGGCTCTCCCACTTGGGCAACTGGACAGAGCTGATAAAAACAACTGAAGGGTGAAAGGAATGTTCAGTATTCCAGAAACTTTCCTTTTATTTTTTTTTTATTTTTTATTGCCAGACTGTCATTTTTCCCCCTGAATCTTCCCAAGGTTTCAGTGATGTGGTTGATCTTTTCCTCATGTGCCTGTGCTGACTGAGCAAAAACAAAACAGAAGGGTGGACAAAACCCAGCTTTTTCCACAAAATATCTCAATAATTTTTTTTTTTTAATTGGAAACCTTCCTGACTGAGATTTTGTAATGAAAATCTGATTTGTTAAAAAAAAGGGGAGAGGATTTAGGGTAACCAACTGCTGCTCTCCAGCAGGAGGTCTGGAAATCCCTATTGAGCTGGAATATTTGCCAGACATAAAATGTTGAATCTGTTTGATGATCAGTTTTAGAAGTAGCCTGCACAGAGAAGGGCAGGGGGAATATTCACCATCTTCGTGCCTTGGAGCTGTTTGGGGTTTTCAGTAGGTGGGAATGGAGGAAGGGATTTGACAGAAGGAGCCTGGTCCACCAAGGTAATTTTTGGAATTAGAACTCAAATGTGTTTTCACTGAAATTTATGGAAGTTTTAATCCCAAATCTCCCAGTCCTTAATCCGTTTTTATCCCTGGATAAGTGCATAATTCCAAACGTGAATTTGGACCTCCCACTTAGCCCTGCTGGGATGTCAGTACCTGGGAATATACTAAATATCTGGGGGGTTTTGTTGCTGCTGCTTTGCTGTTCGGAATGTCCAGCTCGGACCCTGTGCCCGTTGTGTTGTCAGAGCTACAGTGACAACGCCAGACCTTTAAACTTCTGTGGTTCTTTGATGTTTCAGAGCTCCCTTGGTTTCAGGGGTGCTGGTTGACCTCCAGCGGCTGCCACATCCTCGGTGGCACAAAGGGCACACAGAGAACCCGTAGGGACAATCAACCTGCAGCCTTAATTAACGGGGATTGATTTTATTTATGAAACAAAAAGTTTCAGTAGCCTGGCTGTGAAATCCTAACTATATCCACGATTCTTAAACCCACATTACTCCCACCAAAACTCTCTTTAAATTGCCCTTTTTGCTGGTGTAAGTTGGGCATTGAGTTTTAGAGGAGATTAACCCCCCTCCACCTTTTTAAAACGGGACTCAGTGGCGCTGAGGAGGCACCGAGTGGAGGCCCTGCCAAACCCCACAGCACAGCCAGGAATGCAAAACCCCTTCCCAACGAGTGGGGCATCTGTAGGAGCGGCCAGAGCAGCCCAGTCGGTGTCTCCAGTCTCTCTGGGATATCCTTTAAAGCTCCACGAGCAGGGAATGGATTTATCCCATAAACTGAACTGCGCGCTACACCAGGAAAGGGAACTTGGAGGACCTTGTCCCATCCCTGGAAGTGTCCAAGGCCAGGTTGGAGCACCCTGGGACAGCGGGAGGTGTCCCTGCCCGTGGCAGGGGTGGCACTGGATGGGATTTAAGGTCCCTTCCCACCCAATCATTTCGGGGTTTTCTGATTCCGTGCCCTCCCCTCCTGCACAGGCAGCCCTGTGCCCAAGCCCTGTCCTTCAGGTGAGGCTCCCTCAGGTCATCCCCCCTCAGCCTCCCCTCACCATCGAGCTGTGGACCTGCAGAGAGGACTTTTGGCTCTTCCTAATCCCAGCTGGCTCCACAACAGCTCCAAAAGAGCTCAGCCATGGAAGTTGTCCCAGTTCGACCATCCCGAGCCCAGCACAACTTCTGCCATCCCTAAACATCACCAAGAACACGATTTTCCTTACCCACCCATAAAACTGCTGGGCAAACGGACAAGCTCAGATCCAGGGGCCTTGTTTAGGGTTTATTGATTAACATCAAGGTGTTTCCATAGGAACAACTCTCCATGCAGCCGTGAGTTGTGTGGATTTTAGAGGGGTCTCCGGAGTGTAGCTGGTTTTTATTTTTTTTCCCCACTAAAAATGGCTTTCCAACAACCAAATTCTTTTGAGTGCTCTCTGGTTCAGTTGGATAACTCGTGGCTTATTTTATCAGACTTGTCCTCACCTTCCAGTTTCAGGAGAGGTGATGCAAAGGAGAACGAAACTCTTTTTTTTAGGCTAAAATGCAGAAAAATTCAAAGCAATTGATTACCTCTATGAACTTCAATATATAACTGGCAAATACTTACCATTTTTAATGACTCAGGATAAAAGTGCATAAATCATTCAAATACATGTTCACCCTTTATAAATGCACCCTTAATATGAAGCATAACTGAATTTAAGGTGTTCTAACTACGTGGAAAACCCCAGAGAACCCTTCCCCTCCTAATTCATACATCGAATCCATAAAATAAACTCAGTACCTCATGAAAAATCCGATTCACTCAAATCCCTAAGTGCCACTCACTCGTCAGCTGGGTCTTTGAGACTTAGCAGTTAATCTTAGTACCTGAATATTTTAATTGAAGCGAAAAATGGAAAGGTGGGGGGGAGGGGGGGGAAGATGAGGAGGGTGAAAAATTCCTACATGACCTGTTTAGCACAATGTAGGTAAAGGTTTCGGAGGGTTCTGTTCATCAGAAAGAATCCTACACATCCTCGCACATGAATTCAGTAAAGAGGGGGGGAAAAAGTGAGGAGCAATTGCAGCAGTAATAATATACCTCAAACTTATCACTACATTTTTGCATCATCTTTCTTCATTGTACAACTGGAGGAAAAAAATCCAAAAAAGGGTTTAATTTCTACCTCTACATACAATAAGTTACAAGTTTATTTATTTAAATAATTGTAAAACATCTTACATTTTTTTAAAGAGGTTAAACTATAAGCAAATACACACATACACCAAAGTTCCATCATTCATGTCTGTTTGTCCTAGAAATTCTTTCATGCTGGTACCCTGTTTTGTTGAATTGTTTTTCTGCATAAACTAAATCGATATCTGAAAGGCTCCATAGAAAATAGAAACTTCAACTTTTTTACCCCCTACAAAGTAAAACAAATTGTATCCAAAATATCAAGCTTGAATCGTTTTGCCAATTCCTTATTTTCCTTCGAGTATGTTACAAATCTGGGGAAGGTTTTCGTGTCTTCCGGGAAAGACTTTGCATTTCTGATTCCGTTCTGCCGACCCTTGTTCATCCTGGCTCGCGCTGATTCTTCATTCCCAGTGTTTGAGGAGTTGATGTGGTTGTGTCAGAAATATGAAACAGGTAAAAGATGAAGACTTCTATCTCGTCCAATCCATAAAAAATGTTCCTTTTTTTTTTTTTTTTTTTTTTTTTTTTTTTATCCTGGGCCTGGCTTTCCCCCAAAAAAGAGCTTGTAGTGCTATTTTTTTTTTCCTTTTAGTGGTCCATCACAATAAGTAGTTTTGTGCTGTAAAAGAAAAATGAAAAAAAAAAAGAGGAAAAAAGGGAGAGGGAGAGCAGCAAAGCTGCCCCTTCCTTACATCGGGGGAACGACAAGACCAGTCATGGCTGAAAAAGAAAAGTGAAAGAGATGAAATTGTGGCAAAATGTTATGGAACAAAATATATCCGAGCCCTTCACCCTCCTGTGAGCAGTCAGGGATCACAGACGGGTCTGCTCTGAGGTGAAATTGGAGTTTCAGTGTCTGTAAATGTTTGGGTGCTGTAGTGAGAACTGTGGGAACTGACCGTGACAAGGCAATGGGCAAAGGGCTGTTCCAGGGGAAAAGGGAAGAAATTCCTTCCTGAGAGGGTGGGGAGGGGCTGGGATGGAATTCCCAGAGAAGCTGGGGCTGCTCCAGTCCTGGAAGCGTCCAAAGCCAGGTTGGAGCAGCCTGGGACAGCGGGAGGTGTCCCTGCCCATGGCAGGGGTGGCACTGGGTGGGATTTAAGGTCCCTTCCCAAACCACTCCATGATTTCCTGATTCTGTGAAAAGCCAAGGCCCACCAGGGTTATGAAATGGATAAAAGAGGGAGAGGATTCATTCAATGCACGCGCATTTGCAGAAAAACCTTTCCATTTTTGGGTGCTTATCTCCGGAGGGAAGCCCTTGGGGACGGACATTGCTCAGAACTGTCCCCACAATTCCGACTTCTCAAGCTGAGCGCTCAAAACCAACCTCAGAAACCAAAACCGAGCAGGGTCTCTGCTCCCTGCCCACCCTGCTGGCCTGCTGGGAAGGGCTGGGAGCAAGGAAAGGTGTGGAAGCAAAGGGAAACCCCCCCGTGCTGCTGACGGGACCGAGGCAGGGAACGCCAAGCCCGGAGTCACGGGCCAGGGCCCAGGGCTGGCTTTTGCCAGGCTGATTCCAGAGGAAACAATGGAGCAGCCTCACTTCCTCTCTTGGTTTCCCCCACGTGTCTGAGTCACTGCAGCCTTACCTGGCACACTCCCAGAACTCTGGGCTTATGTAAATTATTTATTAGTCACTCTCCTGCCTTTAATTGCAGCTCGACAGCAGCAACATTTGGAGCTGCCTGGAGCCGGTGCTGCTCCCCGAGGTTTTGAGGGGTAAGTTGAGTTTAGACGTATTTATACAACAAACAACGTTTCCAAAGGGGCCTCGGTGCAGTGCGAGGTCCTAACCCTGCAGAGATTTGTGTTCACCGAAATTTGGGGGATTATTGGTGTGTTTAAAGCCCCGTCCCCCCTGAGAATTCTTTCCACCCTTTCATTGAGAGGGTTTGGAAAAGTGCTTTGGGCAAGTTCCCAAGACAATACGAGTCTGTCACTGGGGCTGTGTTTTTAAACAGTTGTGGATATGGTCTGTGATTTAATACAATAGGAAAATAAATATTTTCATATTCTCTTACTGACTGGGGTTAAAGTCCCGGCCAATTTTAGCAGATAGCTGAAAGAGAAAGTGAAACCCAACAGCCCGAAGTCAAACAGATACTTTTTGTAAGTGCTTTGGAATTTGCCGTTGTTCCTCATATTTCCAACCCTAAATAAAGCAGGTAAGCACTTCCATGCCTGCGTTTGGGATATGTGGGAGCACGCTAGAAGAGAGGATTTCTGATGACACCAAGGATGCTGCTCCATTCCTTCTCCTCACCCCCAAACCCCAAAAATAATCCTAACAGTGGTGCCCCAGAGTGACGTGGAGAGCCGGGCATTGACCCCATGCCTGCCTTTCTGTCCTTAGAAAGGAAAACTTGACTTAGCCTTGGATTTCTGCCCTGCTGCAGGCTCTGCTGGGCGGGAGCAGGAGGTGAGCGCGCGCCCTCCGTGCCGGCTCCATCCCAGGGGAGCCCATCCTCCTGCTCCGCTCCAGGCAAAACCACCCAGGCTGCCTCCAGGAGTTTAAACTCTTTGTCTGAGGTGTCCTGGCTGGGCCTTTTGCCTGGAGCAAGTGAAGGAGCAGCTGCACAGACGGTGCCTGGCTTGTCCCCACCTGGGGTGACGTTTTTGGGCTGTTGGATGGCTGGGCACAGGGGCTGCACCCCTGGAGCAGCTTAGCACGGCGTCGTTTCAGCCGCCCAGGGGCTGGTGCTGGTGTAGTGTGAGCTCTGTTCCCAGGAGAGTCAGTCCATAATGGCATACATGCTTTTTTTGTGATACTGTTTTTATGGTATTTTCACTTTTTTTAATTGAGGAGAACTTCCAGCAAAGCAAAGTGAGGTTTAAACCTGAGTTCTGCCATGTCTTTTCAAGAATATTTTGAGAACACTTGTAGATGCATCATTTTGGGAAGTTTCTCAACACTAAATGAAAGTCCATTTTTTGCTGTAGGATTAGAAATACTACTAATAAAATAATACATGTACTGGAATGGAACAGGTTTCCCAGAGGAGCTGTGGCTGCCCCATCCCTGGAAGTGTCCAGGGCCAGGTTGGATGGGGCTTGGAGCAGCCTGGGACAGCGGGAGCTGTCCCTGCCCATGGCAGGGGATGGCACTGGATGGGCTTTAATGTCCCTCCCAACCCAAAGAATCCCGGGATTCTGTGATTCCCTGGTGCGACACAGCAAGTTCTAGACCACAGAAAACACAAGCAAAGCCCAGTTTGTGTCACTGGCATTTCATTCTCAGCCTCTCCTCCTGCAACAAAGAGCCGAGGAGTTATTGGCTGGAATTCTCCCCTGGTTCTCCCCAGCTCATCTCAAGGCTTCTCTCTCTTTTCACACACCCTGCTCTGCCCATTTCCACCCCACCTCCACTCCCCGTTGGGGCTGCACTGTCAAAAGCCTATTCCCAGCCCGGATCGCTTTTTATTGAATGTTTGGGAGGTTTGGATTAAGGTCTTACACTGCTAGCAAAGCTGTAATTATTTTTGCCTGTATTACTATATATTGAATCGATGTAACTTTTCAATAAAGGTGGTTCAATGCAGGACACTCCCTGATGAGTTGGGAATATAGCAACCACCAGTCATTATCCCAGAGGGTCTTTTTTTTTTTCCTCTTGGAGGGAAATGGAAAAAGAATTAGAGATGAGCCTTATTGTATTAACCTTGACAGCTTGCAATTATCAACTGAAACACTTGATTAAAATTGTCACAAGGTTGGGGAATTTTTTTATAAATAAATAATCAAAGATGGGTAGCACCCAGATGATCTGGTGATAGGCACCTTTAATGGCTGTAATTAATAATCATCATAAGCCTGGTGAGTACAAGTGGCCTTTGGAAAACTGGCTTGGAGTGGAAAAGGGCTCGCTGCAATTCCAACGTGAGAACTGGGAAGGGGATCAGGGCTGAATTCCAGGGTCGTGGAATGGTTTGGGGTAAAAGGGACATTAAAGCTCATCTCATCCCACCCCTGCCATGGGCAGGGACACCTCCCACCATCCCAGGCTGCTCCAAGCCCCGTCCAACCCAGCCTTGGACACTTCCAGGGCTGGAGCAGCCACAGCTTCTCTGGGAATTCCATCCCAGCCCCTCCCCACCCTCACAGGGAGCAAATCCTCCTAAAATACCTTTTTGGAAAAAAAAAAAACCCTCCCTGTAAACTGCTGGAATAAAGGGAATGCAAATCTGAGGATGAAGATTGCACAGCTGCTGCTGTTTAGGCTGGTTTTAAGCCAGGCTTAAACACTGCTGTGGTTCACATCTATGGAAGCTATAATCTAGATTTTCATTGCTGTCTGTAAAGGAGAGTGGCATGCTCTGAGGGGCTGGTAAATAATAATAAGAATAATAATAATAATAATAAGAAGAAGAAGAAGAAGAAGAAGAAGAAGAAGATGAAGAAGGATTATTATCATCCTCTAAATGTAAATATATAATTCTGTAATAGATATTACTATTATTATTATTGTATATTGTATATTATTATAATATATTATATATATTATATATTATTATATTATTATATATTGAGGAGCTGTTTTCCACGTATTATGGGTAGGGAAATTCAGAGTTAATGGGCTTTGGGAAGGGGCCTGCACATATTCACTGCTCGCCCCGTGCTTTTGCTATTCTCTCTCCAGCAGCACTTACTGATGCCTAAGTTTGATAGACAAGTAAATAAATCCCGAATTCCATGCCCAGCACACCCACCCCTGGTTTCCAGGGCACGGCAGAGGGGATTATCCATCTCCCACTGCCTCAGTCCAGGCAAGAAGCCTCTTTGGGAGCCTCCCGTTGACTTTTTGGCCACATCTGTCTGTCAGCACTGTGGGAAGGTTAATTTGGATATCAGGCTGTGTGTACCTGGATCCTTTCCAAAGCATGTGCTCCCCAGCTTGCATCAATTTAAATATTTCAGCTGGAATTTGCATCCGTGGCTGGAAGAGTTCAATAGTTACCAAGACCTGGCCTAGCAAAACCTTTTTTGGTCTTGTTGTGTCACTGACCAGTCCTGCTTTACTGGGCACTCCCATTTAACAGGCAGAGAATATTGATTTTATGTTTGTGCTCATGTACAGGTAGAAATCCCACCAAGAAAGGGCTGTGGGTAATAAATTCTGTGTCCATTCATCTCTGCTTTTGCTAATTCTGCAATTACTCACAACCTTAAGTCATGGATTAATCCTGACCAGCTCAGGAGTGGACTTCGATCAGTAAAAATGGATGGATGTCAGGTTTTAGCTTTGAGATTTTGTTACATTTAATATTAAAGCTCCGTTTTTAGAATCTCTCATTGATGACTGATTTATAGACTGGGTAAAATACATTGCAAACACCAAATGGCACCAACTGGTTTCTGGGACTTTATTTCCCTGTAGGTTGAAAGGGAGATAAACTCTTTCCAAGCAGAGCCTTGAGTGTTATCTTAAGGAAAATTATTAATTTAAATACTTCAGTAGATTTTTAATCTGTGCTTTTTGTGTCTCCCAGAAACAGCCTGAGTGGTTTTCCCTCTGATTTGTGTTTAGCACCACCTCAGGTAACTCCTTAATATTTAGGCTTAGTATTTAGGCCTTCTCTACACAACAGTTAGACAAGTTCAACTTCAAAGCAGACTTAAATCTGTGCATTCACACGGTGACATCAATGGATCTGCCCATTCATGGGGAGAAAATGATCTTAGGAAAGTGTGGATTTGCATGTAATTGGGGCAGGGGAAGAAGCTGCTTCAGAATTCTCCGAGTTAGCTTTTAAAAATGTAACTGTTTTTGTTCAGCACACTTAGAATTTCCTTACTGCATAAAATAATCACACTTCCTGCAAGTCCCTGTGGCCCAGCTAAGGGTTTATATCACACCCAGCCCAACAGGTGCTGTTTGTGGGGCTCATTTGGAGTTACCACTGGCTCTTGGCACGGCTCAATTCCCAGAGTTGCGTTTCCTAGGCTATCTCTAGTGAAGCTGAAGGAGCCAGATGACTTCCCAGGCCCTATAAAGGCATTTTTTATGGAGACTTGGAGCATATTTATGTGCTGCACACCCCCCCCTCCCCCCCCAGCCTGTTAAAAGCAAGAATTTGGTGCAGGTTTCCATTCTTATCTCACTGCTCACATTTGTTTCACAGATCACCTTTAAAAGGGCTGTAAATGGGCTGTGGGGCTCAATTCCCGGGCTGGGCCTAAACCTTGCAGCAGCTTTGTGTTCTGGACAGAGCTGGGGATTAACTCTGCTCTGTTTAACAAGTCCCCCAAGCCTGAGGAGAAGTCATTCCCCACAAAAGAGCTGCTATTCCACCATATTCCAAGCAAAGGGGTCCCTGCCTGCGGTGGGGGTTGGAACTGGATCTTTGATGTCCTTTCCCAACCCAAACCACGGTGGGGTTGAAGAGCGGCGCTGGGTCAGCCCCTTCCTGGTGGCAATCAGTGCCTGGCCCCTTCTTTAGAGCCAAAAGCTTGGGTCAATCCTTTAATCCAGCTGGACCGGGGCAGATCCTCCCTCCTGAGCCCTGCCATACCCCTGTGGTGGCTCTCAGGCGGCGCCCGCGTTCCCCCAAACCCAAATCCCAGCGCGAGTTAACGGGAACACGTTCCTCACCTCTGAACCCGTTCCCGTTGCCGCTGGAGCAGGCGGGAGAGGGGGACCCCTGGGGCCTGATGACAGGAGCAAAGGCACTCTTCTGTTTGACGGCGGGGAACACGGAGGAGGAGAACGGGAGGATGGAAGAAGTGCTGGAGGAGCCGACGGTCGGACTTGAAGACATCACTGCCAAAGGGAGAAGAAGGGATCTCTCATCAGGAATTTGGTACAACCGCCCCAAGGATCCGTTGTCGGATTCCTTGTTTCACCTCTCGAAGGAGGTCTCATTCTCTCAGGGAGCGTAATTAGAGTAAGTCTGGCTTAGAGAGGGAGTTAAACTGAGTAGTTCAGAAAAAACAGTGCTTAATTCTTTCAAAATTAAGGGTGAGGATGCCAGGAAATTGGAAGTCATCAAGGGAAAAACAGAGTCAATAGGAACTGTAAAGGTCTGTCCACTCAGTGTCCTTGGAATTTGGGAAGGTTGGCAAATCCTGTGTCTTTCCCAGTTTTTCAAAAATTAAATGTCCTTGGCTTCAAGGTGCTGCTTAGATTTTACTCTAAATTGGCTACTTTTTTAAAAAGTGCCTTGCAAGAAAAAAGCCCCTTTCTGTGTCCAATAACTTGTCAAGGAACTGTTTGCTGAGCTTCCAGAACAATATCAGCCATTCCTCAGCAAAAGGAGGAACAAATAACAGTATTTCATGTGAATTCCCTCGTCTCTTGGAAGTATTAGTTTGAAATCACAGTAACAAGATGCTGGAGAGCCAGTCCTTTCCTTATGGAAAGCTCCAGAAGAGGGGATGAGAGTAATAATAATAATAATAATAGTAATAACAACAATAATCTGTTTAATTCTTCATCCTTTTTTATATAGATACATGTATAATATATTTAATATATTTAAATATATTTAATTATTCACTTACACCGTAGCTGGTGGTGTACACATATTTTTTTTGCTTTTCACACATTCCCTAGCCAGAGGGAAATGAAGGTATGGAAGGAAGAGTGGCTGCTCATGGCGAAACAGGCAGAAACTGAGAGCTTCATTCCATTATATGTTATATTTCTGGTCATGAAGTTAATATGGTTTTACAGGAAATTAATCCCCAATTCATCTCTCAGTCACTGATGATTGCCTTCAAACTCATAAAAATTATTTCAGAGTGGCTTTTACCCAGGATTTGCAAAAGTCTCTNGATGAGGCGCCGGATCCGGGCGCGTCCCGGGGTGGGCGTCGCGCTCCGGAGGCGGCCGGGACCCACCTGGGAGGGCCAGGGGGAGGAGGAGGAGGAGGAGGAGGAGGAGGATGAGGCCGTACGTCCGTAGGGGGATCCCGTCGGGGAGCCGTTGATGAAGCCGGGCGAGCCCGGCACGCCCAGGTTGGACATGGGCACGTTGCTGTAGCCGTTCATGCTGTTGCTCGAGGTGCTGTAGTTGGACTGCTGGGGGGTGGAGCTGGACGAGTACCCCCGGGGGGAGCTGCTGCTGGTGTTGCGGCTG
>VZRQ01010894.1:110402-122752 GCA_013397975.1 Machaerirhynchus nigripectus
AAAAAAAAAAAAGGAGAGAAAACTCAAATATAATCAGGTTGAACATAAATATTTGGTTGCACATTCTGTAGGCAGACCCACGTTGTGACAGCAGTTGGGAAAAATTTTAATGTGCAGTAAAAATGCCTGACGAAACCACCTCCTCACACACCCAAATGTCACCACTGCCAGAGTGGCCTTGGAAGAGCAAGAGGGTAAATCAATCAATCAATCAATCAATCAAACCAAGGGTTGTCAATACCAATCACCGACACAGCTCCTGCAGCCCCAGTCCCAGGCACCCACCTGTGTAAATGAACCTGCCCGGTGCTCCTTTGCAGAACTGCTTGGATTTGTAGGATAATGTCACCTCCACCACGCCGGGAATGTGCCGGGGAGGCGTCTGGACGCGGATGGCGTGAGGGGTGATCAGCTGGGAACGGCAACAGGAGAGGCAGTGTCAGGTGCCTGTTCTATTCTTTCACTTGGTCAGTAAATAACAGAAAAGTTGGGGTTGGAAGGACCTTAGAGATCATCCAGCTCCACCCCCAGTGGACACCTTCCTCTATCCCAGCTTGCTCCAAGTCCTGTCACACCTTGGACACTTGCAGGGATGGGGCGGCCACAGCTTCTCTGGGCAACCTGTGCCAGGCCTCACGGTAAAAACCATCATCCTCGTCTCCAACTCTGCCCTTGTTCGGTTTAAAACCATTCCCCCTTGTCCTGCCATCACAGGCCTCAGGAGAAACCCTTTGTTGTCACTACAGATCAGCAGAGGGATACACCTGGGTTAGCTCCTGGCCTCCACGAGAGGATCACACGTTTTAGGATAAATTGTCATCAAGAAACTTGTACTTTTAAGCCCATTCGTTAATTGATGGCTTATTCCTGGGCCCAGACAGATTTTTTCCTTCTTCCCAAACTCAAACCCTTTCTTTATTTCTCTGCCTTTGCTTGTGTAAATAAACCGGTGTAAATAATAAACCCTGTGGAAAAATAGGTACAGCAACATCCATTAAGCTCATCAATGGGTAAAAAAAAGATTTGGGAACGTCAAATGTCTCCTTCAGCCCATATCAGGAGACAATTCCTAATAATTTCTTTGATTTTATAGATGCCTAGAATTGTTCGGTTCCATTCTGGGTATCTCTCAATAACATCACAGAGCAAGGAAAACACATTCCATGAGTTCCACCTCACACACCACCACGGCACAGGAACCGGAACGAGCCCCATTCCTCCTCAGCAAAGGGAAGCTTCCCCAGCTCCGGGGCAGGGGGCAGCTGTACCCACCTCGCTCCACACCAGCATGGTCCCGAACACCACCTGCAGCCCATCGAAGAAGTTGTCCCCGATGATGATCACCATGGCTCCCCCCGTGGTCCACCCCTCGCTGGGGCTGATGGCTTTGATGCAGGGCGTGGCTGCACAGAACAAAACCATCATCAAAACATCAGTTTAAGGTGTTTTTCGTCCCCCCCTCCCCAGCTTTGAGGCTGTTTGCAGGCCTGGGTGTAAATCCCGTGAGCATCAAACATCCCGAGTGATGCAAAACTGCAGCTGAGAGCAGCTCCACCCATCCACACCTGGGAATTCCTGAATTCCCACTGCTGGCACAGGCCTAGGACAAGTCCCCTCCAGCCATTCACCCATGAAGGCTGCTCACCACTCCACAAACCCCAGGCATGTTGATAAATAAATAAATAAAGGAGTGTTTTCTGCCTTGCAAGTGTTAATTACTTGCCTATTCATTACTGGCACTTAACATGGTGTCATTAAAGCCTAATAGGCCAACTGTAGTGGGTGTAAAAACGAAACGCTGGAATGATTGTGCAGAGGCTGCTGAAAAAGCCAAAATAACACCCACTCATTAGCATATGGTCCCACAAACACAAACCCTGCAGGAAAAAAGGTAGAGTCACACTCATTAAGCTTATCAATGGGCAAAAAAAGATATGGGAATATCAAATGTCTCCTCCAATTCATATCAGGAGACAACTTCTAATAATTTTCTTGATTTTATAGAGCTGATTTTTTTTTTTTTTTATTTCTCTCTTCCATATGTTCAAGGCCTCTGGACTGTGCATCCCATCAGGAACCCAATATGGTTTCCAGGCCATAACCAAAGTCAATCCATCACTCCATTCCCAATGTTGACAGGGTCAGAGGTGGAGGGGAACTTTGGCAGTGCTCCAAAAACATGAGACTCCTTTGAACAGCCAGTCAATCACATCCAATCAGTCAAGGAAAAACTGGATGGCTTCCTAGGCTAGGAATCCTGGGATTTTCCTTCTACCATTTCACTGCCCGCTGGGGGAGAATTAACACCACTCCGAATTCTTTACTGATTCAATCATTTTCTTCCAGTTCATTAATTCTTCTTTTAGGTTGATACAGGGCACAGTTAAGAAGTGGGGCAGCAAAACATTATAATGAAATAATATCCTTGCTTGTCTTTTCTACTAACATCACCGGCTCTTCTCGCTTTCAGTGGCTGCAGGGGAGGGACAAGCAGGCACTGACAGCATTTTCCAGCATTTTCCAGCATTTTCCAGCATTTTCCAGGCATTTTCGAGCGCTGTCTGCGTGAGGGAGGTGGAATGTTTTGGGAATGAAGAGCGAGAGGAGGGGCCGAGCGTTTTGAAACTTAACAGAGACAAGAGTTTGTAATTGCTCGAACGCAGTCCCCAACCCATCCTGGAGCTGGCCATGAGTCTGGCTTAGCCAAACAAACTCACATCAATTAGTGTCAGCTCCCTCTGCGCATCGTTAGGCTCCGTGCACAGTTTGTTTAAGGGAACCAGTGACACTTTTTCATACACATCTTGTGCTGGAACGGCTCTGTTTAACTAAGATGTCATCTTGCCTAATTTGCCTGAAATCAAATCTATCCCAGCTGAATGAGAGGGCTGAAATTTAGATAATACTTGGTGTTTCTGTGTTTTTCATCTTCGCAGTACATACTAATTAATAAATTGCAGGGGCAGGGGGAGCCAGTCCCTCAGATGTGAGGAGGATCATATTTTGCATGCAGCAGACACTGTTTTCCTGCCTCTGCCTTCCCCAAACCCCCTGAGGCTCCGCAGCTCCCCCTTAGCTCTCCTTCCCTCCTGAAAACAAACAGAAATGGAAGAATGGGAAATTTCTGCTCTGCTCTCCAGACAAAACTCCCACCTTCCGAGGGGTCGAGTCTCCTCGCTCTCCGCCCGTGCTTGGAGTTGTTGTGCACGAACATGTTGTCAGACACTGCCAGCACGTGCCCGTCCACGTTCACTGTTGTCGATAGCACCACCTGGATATTTAGAGGGAGAAGTCAAAAACAGCCAGGTAAAAAAAATTCATTCGAAATTCAACTTGTTAAGGACTAATTATTCAGTTTCGGCCGAACCCTTGTTTAGTAAAATGGCAGCACAGCCCGCAGGGGTTTGCAAGAAGGGGAGGAAACATTTTCAACCTTCTTTCAGTGCATTAATTGCATTTACCACAGCATCCTGTGGGCTGCATGGAGGCCTCGCTGTACCAGCTCCTGCAGGATGGAAACTCCATGAGAACAGGACCTAAAATCAGGTCTGGCTGTGGCATGTGGGTGCACAGCACCTCCTGAAAATCATCGGAGCCTGAGCACCCCAAAGCGAGCAGCAGCTTTTAAACCTCAACCTCCATGACTGGGCTCCACTTTGAATTCTTAGAGGAAGCAACTGCCTATGTTAATTAATCCCACTTTAGTTTTCACAATATCCAAAGCTCTAAATCCCATCAATCCAGAAATATGTGTGACATCAAACCGCAAACTTCTGGGGAAAACAAACAGTGTTTTAACTCCTGAAGGACGATGCCCTCTGATTGAGTGGTTCTGACAATTAGTTGGTGTAAATGAGCTTAATTCCACCCCACTGCCACACCTACAGTAATGTACAGCCATGGAGAGTCCAACCCTGGATGTGTTCATGGATTCTCACAGCCTCAGCTGTCACAGCCGAGGTAAGAGAATGTCCGGCTCTAATTGTTGATAAAACTCCATCCAGCACAGAGCAGGAGAGACCTTGTCCTCCCCAGGCTTAGGCGAGCTTAAAGAATACTTTCTTTCTTGAGACAACTCTAATTCATTCCAAAAGGCTCTTGTCATCCTGTACTCTTATGCTTCTCAAGCATTCTTGTCGCAGAATGTGTTGCTTTTGTGTGCCAACTGATTTCCTCATTCCCATCAGGGTGGGGTGCGACTCCATCCAAAGGGAACATTTCCCGCATGACATAGCTGAGCCCACTCAGATGCACTTCATTATTTTCCCTTAAACAATGGAAATAAATTTTAATCTCTCGCTGGCCAGCCCAGAGCACACTGTGGCAACAGGGGAATAGGCCTGAATTATTCCAGTGTCTGAAATATTTACGACAAGTGTTTAAATTGCAACCAAATGTAAATAAAAAGTGTGTCTTGTATATACAGTTACACTGTGGAATAGAGACATCTCTGAGCTCACTTACACGAGCGGGATAAACACACACCCATGTGCTCCCAGGAAGAGAGAAGAGAGGCAGGCTTCAAGTGTTCACACATAGAACAGAATCATGGAAGATCCTGAGTGGGAAGGGACCCACCAGGATCCTTGATCCAGCTCCTGGCCCTACATAGAAACCTCAACAATCCCACCCTGGGCATCCCTGGGTGTCCCAACGCTCCTGGAGCTCTGGCAGCCTCGGGGCTGTGCCCATTCCCTGGGGAGCCTGGGCAGTGCCCTGCACCTCTGGGGGAAGAACCTTTCCCTGATCTCCAGCCTGAGCCTCCCTGGCCCAGCTCCAGCCCTTCCCTGGGTGCTGTCCCTGGTCCCAGAGCAGAGATCAGTGTTTGGGTTGTGCACAACACAAGAGCCACACTTTGGCAGGAGATGCAGAGACCCCCCACAGCAGCGGCAGAGTAATGGCAGAACCAGTCCAGAAGAGCTTCCTCTGCTCCCCGAGCCAGCAGGAAGGGAAGATGCACTTCTAGACCTCTCTCCACGCGTGGTTCCATTTTCATCCACCTCTCCCATCCATGACAGGAGGGCCAGAGCCACTTGGCCTGTCACCAGCTGGGACCCAGGGTGAATAAGCACAGAACTCTCGGGGACAGGCTGAGATGCAAAGTCCAGATCTGGAGCAGAACCTTCTCAAAATTTGGGACTTTTTTTGCTGTAACCTGAATCTCAGCAGAGACCATTGCCATTGCTACACCACCACCACCCAACTCCTCATCCACAGTGTGGAGAAAGGACACGGGAGATGGTGGACATCAAAATGACTGAACTTCTTCACTCTGCCCCAGCCATTCCCTCCTGCCTGATGGAGATCACAATACAATTGTTTTATACTGGAGATTAAAAACCAGTGTTTTATGGATAAAAGGAGGAGGAATGTGCATTCCACCATGGTCTCTAACTCCCAGGCCCTTCCCTTTCACAAGCCAACTGCTTTCCCCCAGTGAGTATTTCCTGGGTCACCAAGGGTGACCCTTTCCATCTGGAATCAATCAGTCAACTCCTGACAACTTCCTGAAACACCTCACTCCATTTCCTGTTCTCTCCCCCTTCCCTCTTTCCCCCTGGTTTGCTTCACTCTTCAAAACTGCAGGCCACAGCAGCTTAATGTTAGAGGGTCAGACACAGTTAGACTCCAAAACACTACACAAGAACACCTTTGACCTTCAAAAATCTTTACATCTTAGCTAAACAAATCAAGGTCAACGTTTCTTGCCATTACCTTGTTAACCATTTCTATGCATTTTTGCCAGTACCCTCCTGAACATGTATTTCTCAACAACACTTGTTCTCCCAACGTCGTAAACCAGTCCAAGCCCCTTTTTAAACACCCCTGTGCTTAGTGCTGATGAAAGGTGATGTGCAAACTTCCCCGGAGGTTTCAATTCTCACTTCTGCCCAGAGCACTGGCAAATGGTTCTGGTGAGTTTTTCTTTTCCTGCCCTGGTGACACCACTTCTCGTGTAGGATGATTTGGCTTCTTTGCCTATTCTCGGTGGATGATCTTCCACCTGAAACCATTTGTTAATGCAAGGTGTAATCCAAAGGGAGTGATCTGAGAACAACAAAATAGGTCAGGTAGGCCATGGATTCTGGGAATTGAGGCTGAGGGCCAAGTTTGGGCACAGACAGCATAAAAACTGAGGATTTTGTGCCACCCAACAGCTGGACCAAACTGTCACCTCTGCTGGGGTTTCAGAGGACAGCGAGCAAGCAAGCAATAAAGAGAGAGGGCAATGTGTTATTCCTTCATCCTTCCAAACACAGATCTCATCTCCCGCAGAACACTGAGGGAATTACCGGATTCTAAGCTGTGTTTTCACAGTCCTTGAGGTTCTCCCTGCCAATCTGCAAAGGTCTTGTTATCAGCTGAGAGGCCACAGCCATAAAGCAGTGATTCCCCAGCAGCCCTGGAGGAACGCCGGAGCTCTATCTCCACATTATCTTTGTTTCCCAGGTGGATTTCTGTAATGCAATCCCCGCTCAGAACCCACGGGGAGGGTTCACCTCCCGTGACATCCAGACAAAGTGTCTTTAGCACATTAAACCCGGCTTCTCTGGGCTGCACTGGCCCTGCTTCACCTCCCTGCACAGCTCAGGGGGTTGTGTTTCTTTGCAAACCTTCACCTGGGTACCACCGGTTTCCCTCCCCCCACCCATGTTACATCAGTATTTTTGTACACTAAAGTGTGCTGCTCTTCAAATCACAGATATGCAAATCCATCCACATCCCCAGACATGAAATCTGTATCAGTCACAGACACCTATTCAGACATATGGTACAAACATTCCAGGCATACAGGCATTCGCTTACATGCAACGTATCTCATCACTGTGTAAATGATCTCTCTCAAAAAATTCCTGTTACCATTCCAAGGGTGGAAAAAATTCTTTATGACATTGTACATCTGGAAACAATATTGCATTCCTGATGCACTTTCCCTTGTAACTCTCTAGTCACAGCACCATGTTATTTTAACTTCCCAAAAAAAAAAACAAACCCAAAAAAAACAAACAAAAAAAAACCTACTTTGAGGATTTAAAAAATTATCATCATCGTTATTATTATTATTATTATTATTATTATTATTATTATTATTATTATTATTATTTTCCAGCTGAGTGGAAGGAAAGATGTCAGGCCTCATCCTGCTGCCTGAACTTGGACAGGGCTCCCACTGATGTCAACAGGAATTTTGGTTGAGGGAGTAACACAGGAGGAGGGCCTGGATGTGATGGGTTTGCTTCAGAGTGGGATTAGGAAAAAAACAAACAATGTGAAAAAGGCCAGCAACCTCACTCTGCTCAAAATTTCCATGGAATTCTTTGGGAAATCCTCCCTGGGACCCTGAGCCTGCAGCCTAGGGGCTGGCAGAGCAAACTGGGCACTTGGCAATCGCACCAGGGTCTCTGGAGGTTCTTGGGACACAGGGCTTGGACACCACTCCTGGGTCACCGACACCTTGTCTGCTGCTGTTGTCCACAACCAAACCATGGAGCTGCTTAATAACATAATTTCCAACCATTTCCACCTTCTGCCTTTGACACTCATCTTGTTTTGAAGCCTGATGGTGAGGGAATTTATGGCTTACAGCCTGAATTTATTCCTCATTAGCTTATACTGAACATTAGCTTTAACATTATTATTCCCCTTCCTGACCTACCTGAGGGTAATTTCAGAGAGCAGTTCCATCCCTCCTCAGGGCAAGCATTTGAGCCAAGCTCTTGTCCAGCCCCTGTCCCCTCAATGACCCACTCCTGCACCTGTTCCAGAGTCGTTTTGGTCTCTTTTGACTGCAGTTAATCCAGTGTGTTGTACCCAAAGCAGAAATCAGAGGGGCACAGTGCTACAAATCCCCCTCCTTTCTGCTGGCAGTGCAGGGCAGAGTGGATCTCATCTGTGGTTTGTTTTCAGTGGATGAGACATTGCTCTGGGAACTCTCTTTCCCCACGGATATTTGGCCTTCAGATCTGAGCACATTAAGCTCCTTGGGTACCTTTTCTCTTGCAGCTGAGTCAGTCCCTCCCTTACTCACACAGAATCTAAAATAACATCCTCACCTTTTGTTGGGTCAGTCAGTACCTGATGGGGAAATGTGCCCCCCCAGTCACAGGCCCAGGCTCTGCTGACACCAGCTGCATTCGTTCTGCAGCCTATACCTGGGAAATCAGTCCCCCGTGGTGATTATTCCATGTAGCATTCACCTCGGGCAGCAGTCCAGTGATCCCTGTCCACATCCCAGCCTGACCACGGGGGTCTCTCTCTGGCACATTCCTTCCCCGTCAGCCCGAGCAGGATTTCGATTCAGAGCAGTTGTGTTTTATCCTCGCCATCCCTTTTGCTTCCTACAGCCTACATTCCTAACTCCCCATACCATCCCACCCCTCTTAATCATTTTCCACTTCCCTGAGTGACACAGAGCCCTCAGAGCTCGGGATTAGAGCGAGCTGGGTGAATTCCCAGCCCCAGCCAGCTTTGCTCACGTGCCTGATGATGAACTGATCCAACCACTCCGAGGTCAGGAAGGAAACCTCCCCAGGGATGCACCTTGTTATTTTTCCTTTCTCTTCCTCCCTAGAGCATCTAGAGGAGGGGGGGGTACCTGCCAGGAAACATTCCATGTCATGTTTTCTGCTGAAAACAGAGGGCAATTACTGACCTTTCTCTTTTTGCTCCTGAAAACAGGACATTGGTTCAAAGCTGACCACTGTTAGTACCAATTTCTGCTGCCTCCTACCCCTCCCTGGCACCGAAGGACCTGTTTAATCACCGTGCTCCTGGAGCAAGCAGAGCTCCCAATCAACAGGAGCCTAATGTGTGAGCACCAGGTCTCAGCTGAAGCATTTCAGCTGAAGAGCCTCATCTTAATTCCGCAGAATTATTGTCCCCCTTTACACACCGGTCGTTACCATTAAAGTATCATTGGGCTCCAATCAAGTTCTGCAGGAGAATTCCTCATTAAATGGAGGGCGTCGTTTTTATTTTTTTTTTTTTTTTTATTTTAAGTTCCATTCCTTGGAGAATCCCTCACCGAGAACACAGCCCTGCCTGACAATACCTCTGTAAACTCAGCTTGCAGAGGAGCTGAACTCAAACCCTGCGTTTGGACAGGTGATTTTAGGATGCTTTTTGCCCCAGTTTTCCACCCATTAGCTTTATCTGGAAATGCTTGGATCGATAAATAAGCAATACTTGCTTCAGTTAAAATTCACAAGGACATATTACTCGATCTCTGGGGCTTTTGGGCAGCCACCAAGTAACTATGGAAATTTCTCTTAGTCCTAGAAACATTCCCTTTCCTTTAGCTCTAGGAAAATTCTCTTTCCCTGTTTGAGCCACTGACAGCCACTGAAATAGCAATTCACAATAAAATCCTGTTACTACAGGGGAAAAATCCCCGTTAAAATAATGATCACACGTTCCTTAACTTCTGAGGTGAAACATGGTTTTCAACAGCACAAAATCACTGCATCTGGTTTTAAAAAAAAAAAAGGCAAGAGATTTTCAGTGTATTTTTGAAGCTCTACTTAATATCAGAGCAAATTTCAAATAGTCAACGTGATCACAAAGCAGCTGGTGTTGCTCTCCAAGCTGAAGAATTAAAATAAAGAACCACAACTCTTCAGGCGTCTGGAGCTGCATTAAATTTACAATGCAGTGTTAATGTAACCTTTCCTCCTTTTCTCTCCCCACTGCCCCCCCCTTTTTTTTTTAATGATACAAGTGAAACCTAACAATTTAATTTTGCTTAACGTATTACCAGTATAGCATAAAATACCTAAATCTTCTGATGGATCTGGAAGTGGGGCTGAGGCCAGGCTTGGACGCTGGATCCCAGTGCCCCGGAGCTTCGGGGCTGAGCCAAACCAAGCCCAAACTGTGCAGCCTCACACCCATCTCTAATCAGAAGCACTGACTTGACACTTCTCCAGCCGTGAGGAACCACCCCTCGGTGCTGGAAGACCCAACAGGGTGCACGGTGAGGCACTGTACCCGTGGCTCTTATTGGTATTTGTGTCTCAAAACAAAGCCTCGGGTCTGGGCCTTCCTTCAGGCTCCGCTGAGGAGCACAAATGGTGTTTGAGGAGACCCTTCCAGGCCCAGGTCTCAGCAGTGGCTCAGTGAGAACTTTGACAGAAGGATTCTCTCTGCTGTTTTGCTTAACAAGCACAGAAGGAAAGGAGGATCTTGATGTCTCCTGGAGGTTTGACAAGCACTACTGCACTGAAAATGAAAATATTTGGCTCTGCAGAGCAACATAGGTAGGAATTAAAACGCACTCGCATGAGCGTTGCTGCAGAATTCTGTTGGCACAGGGAAAGTGAAATGGGCTTGGAAATGTCTGGAAAAGGAGGGACTGAATAACAACAGCTGTACAAATAATTTATTGGGGAAAAAACAGCAGAGGTTTTAGATACGGCCCAAGACTGAAACACAACGAATTAAATCATGAAATGAATAAGCCACCCTACTGCACTGTGGTTTCTGACCCTGCTCTTACTCTGCTCACAGGTTCCTGCACTGGCAGGATGCACAACTGTCCCTCCAAACCCAGTAAACAACTCTGTGCTCTGCCTGGTGAATATCTTAGCGATTAAAGTGAAAATTAACACTTCCACAGTGTGCAAACAGGCCACCAATATTTTAAAGTAAGTCTTGTTCCCCACTCTCGACTTTCAGGGTTGCTGACAGACCATGTCCAGCAAGCAGCAGGCAAAAAGAATTTGTCGGAATTTTCAAACAGAAAACTCAACAAACACACAAAAAAAAATATCCACCAAAAAGAAAAGAAGGGTCTGGAAGCCACTGGAATGTTCAAGAGCACTCCCAACTTTGGTTATGGCCAGGGAAGTGATGATGCTATCCCTAGAAACCATCAGGCAGGCACAAAACAAGCTGTCTTTGCCTATTGTCCTTACTGCTCATCATGGCTTTGGTTTGCTTTGGAACACGGAGCTTTGTTATTCCCAAAGTGTCAAATTTTAGCAATTTGAGCCACTTTTTGTATCTTTTTTTTTACCCACGCTGACCTCTGCAGCCCAGAGCAAAGCTCAGCGACCCACGTGCCCAGCTTTGAAGGAGCCTGAATAAAGATCCTGCTCTCACTCAAAACCTCGAGAATTCTGCAATTTGTCTCGAAGGTTTCAGTTCTGCAGCTCTGAGAAAAGGTTGACATTTTTGGGGGGTTGATGAAAAGTAAACTGAAATTAGTGGTTTTAAAGCCTGATCTTTATTAATTTGGAGGGATTTGAATTCTCCCACCGAGACTCAGCGGGGACGAACTCCCGTGGACTGGAAGTGCAGGAGCTGTCGCAGTTATCCCCGAGAAACAGAACCCTGGAGTTTCCCTTGGCTCTGATTTCCCAGCCTGGCGTGCTCCGAGGCAGAACACCCAGCTGAGGAGCCTGGCCCAGCTCGTTCTCCTCAAAAAAGGGTTGGTTTGGGTGCAGAGACAAAAAGCAAGGCCAGGTTCTCTCCCGAGCACGAGAGCTGCCGGGTGGATGGGCTGAGGAGTGAGGGAATTCCATCCCCAGCCCTGTTTGAGGTTTCCCTGGACATCTGAGGCTCTTGAGCTCTGTCACATCCCCCTTTGGGTGAGGTGACACCAAGAATAATGCTGAGACCACAGAGAAACTTCTGCCCCCCCTCCCCAAAAAAATCAGATCCAAACTCCTCCTGCAGCTCAGCGCCTGATGGAAATCAAGGATTTGAGGATTTTTTGGGAGCAGGCAGCATGGGTTTGAAAGCAGAGCTGAATTTCTTCAGTATTCCGGTGTGTTTGGGCCCAAAATCTCCCTTTTGGCAGTTACAACCAACGCTGTGTGTATTATGGCAGTGCCTCAGGTGTTAATCAGGAGAGCCCTGGGCACGATTTTGTACAAACTCAGAACAAACCCCCCCAAAAAAAGAGACTATTTGTGTTTCCTGACATTCCACAATCAGCTCTTCTCGCTGGCTCCCAGAGCCAACAAGATCTGTTTACACGCTGTGAAAGAGGTTTTCTTTTGCTTTCCAGATTTTTTAGCATTCTTGGCAGATGATAACTAATTGCTGTTTTTTTTCTTTATGGAAATTGCCACTTGAAAAAAAAGCCTCAGTATAAATTCCCTAACAATGAGCACCTCTTTTTTCCTCATGTCTTGTCATCTCTAAAAAACGCAGAGTGAAGAAGTCACTGCAGTCTCTTTAAACTACTGGTGGAAAAAATTAGGTTGGTCAGGAATTTTTCTTTAAATTTCTTTGCGTTCCAAACAAAAAGAGAATAAATTTTTTTTTTTTTTTTGGCCTGCATTTCTTTAATTTTTTCTGAGCTTTCAGATGCTTTTGTTTTGCCGGATTTCTCGTAGAAGTTGAAA
>VZRQ01010894.1:129636-145775 GCA_013397975.1 Machaerirhynchus nigripectus
ATAATATAAATATACATTTAAATTTAAATGTAAATGTTCTGTGAACTGCAGAAGTGTTGTTATTGCAGCCCCATCAGAGCAAGGGAATCCTGGATCGGGGTGTCCCATCCTCCCCTCAGCTCACCCATGTGTGTCTTGGCACGGCCAGCTCTGAGATGAGCGTGAGGAGTCACCCTACCCAGAGCCCCACACACCTCCAAATTCCTCCCTTGCAAAGAGCCAGCTTTGAGGGTCCCCGTTTCAAATCAGTTAATTGCGTTTATTCGAGACCGCCATCCTGATTCTAATGAAGCGAAGGCTTCTTTGCGATCGGAATATTTATCTCTGGAGCGATTTCGAGCCGTCGTGTCAGGGTGTGTTACGGGGGAGCAGGTGAGGAGATTTCCCATTTTTTTGGCGGCAGTTCCAGTCAGGGCGGGGTCAGCACAGAGGCACCTCCAACCAGCGCACGCCTTCCGCCGGGCGAGGAGCGGGCGCGGCTGCCGCAGCGAGCCGCGGCGTTTCCGCGGTACTCCGCGAAGCCCAGCTAATTAATCTGCACCAAACTCCAGTGCATCGAGTGTGAACCCCGCCTAACAAACGTGAAAACCGACATCTGTGGGTCAGGAGGCTTTCCTGAGTCTGTCTGAGGTTTGCTGAGAGAGAAGGGAGCAGGAGTCGGATGCTGGGATGCCAAGCCCGGGCCAGGAGAAGAGGAGTTGGCTGCTCACTTGTCACTTGGGATTCTTTTAATAGGAAGACTCCAATTGCACAAAACCCCAACCAACCAACAAAAAAAACCCAAAAAAACCCAACAAAAAAAACTCAAAAAACCCCAAAAAACCCCAAAAAACCCAAAAAAACCCCAACTAAAAACACACGCACAAAAAAACCCCAAACAAAACAAAACAAAACAAAACAAAACAAAACAAAACAAAACAAAACAAAACAACCAAAAAGCAGATTAACATTATGCCTGTTCTTCCTACCCCCGACCAAGTCCTCATTTCCTGATGGGACAAACCAGAAACACTTCTCCATCCTCTTGCCTTAATTCAAAGTAACTTCTTCAGTCTGGTTAGGCTCTTTTTCTGCGTGCAGTCACTCACTCCAACTGAGATTTTGGGTTTAAAGTTTAAGTTTTGATGGGGGAACATGATTTAGGGCCTAATCCCTGAAATGCTACCTGGGGGAAGGCAGAGTATCTGATTTCCTCTGGCCCTGAGTTCAAAACAGCCAATGCTGGAGACAGGTGTGAAAAAGGAACAAAATCAGGGTTAGGGAATCAGCTAGAGGAGCCCAAGAGATCCAACCAACTTAAAAATCAACCTTAAAATTACAGCATGGCAGAACCCATCCCAAAACTGCCTCTAGTTAGAATTTATTTGCCGTGCCAGGAGGTCCTGCCCATGCTTGGGTAGGGAACACGGTGAACTAAAGAAGATGTGGGGTGAAAATATCCTGTGTTTGAGATGGATCAAGAGAGAACATTGCACACGAGTCCACAGCAATGGCTGGACCTGATCCCTGTCCAGCTCCCGGTCTTCTCCCTCAGCCACAGAACAATTCCTCCTCAAATATCCCCTCTCTCTGCAGCCTGGAACATCGGATTTCTCTCCACCCTTTCTCTAGTGTTTTTGGGTTGTTTTTTTTTTTTTTTAAATCTTAATTCCAAACCAAGAATAACAGAATAAAAACCTGCAACCTGTGTCCCCCAACCCCCAAACGTGTCAGGAAACTTGGTTTTTGTTTTCTGTGGATTTTCTGTCCATTTTGCAGTTTCCATCTCTGAAGCAGATCGTGTCCCCCTCGTTCTGAGCAGGGACACACCCCCACAACTGCAATTCACACTCTTTGGTGTAAATAAATGCTTCTTCTGTTGCAAAATGATCCCATTTTCAAGAAACAAGGGCTGGGGGAGAGTGCCCTGCTGGGTACCCAGGCAGTCATTTCTCGGTGCTCAGTGTACTTATTTGCCACGGCCACATTTGCTAGGGGGGAAAAAACCCAAAATCTCCAAGGAAAACCTCCTTGTTTGTGCACTCTGATGAAAACCTGACACCATTAATGAAAATAATAATTGAACTCTATGGGCTCGAATTGAAAATGAAACACAACACTAACAGCGTGTTTGTAATTGCAATTGTTCTCCAAAAAGTCTTTGGAGGACTCTTTGCAATTTGAGCAGTTTCCCCTTTATCCTTTGGGCTTTCCCCTTTCCTCCCACACCAAAACTTTGCAGTAACTTCCAAGACAATGGCTAAAAGCTTATTTATCCTGTAAGATCCATATTATTCATGCCATTTGGCACGGCCCCAAATGCCAGAGAATAATCAAAAGTCGATGGGCAGGGAGGTAACAGAGGAGAGGATTGGGCTGAGGGGCTGTTGAAAGGGACCTTCAGGTAATATTCCCTGGTTCCTTACGGTGTCTGTGGGCTCCAACTGCGCCCAGCCACGTTGTGAAATCGTTATTGGGGAAGGGAGGCTCCAAGGGCAGCAGGGAGGAAAGGCTTTTGTGCCTCTCAGGGACGGGGAAGTCGAGGCACAGAGAAATTCAGTGCCTTGCCCCGCCGCGCAGAGCCAGCTGCTTTTCCAGGCAGCAACCACATCCCTGTCCTGCAAGTCCACGCTTGGGGCTTTGCTGGTTCTTTTTAATGGTGACACAAATTTAGAGCTCGTTGCCTCCCCACGTAACAGCCAGCAGGGTTTGGGAAACGTGGCCAAATCTTGTTCTTTACGCTCGTGTCAGCCTCAGCAGCGCACGCAGGGTTTGGAGCTGGGCTGTGTCACCAAACACGTGCCCGAGGATGCTCTGCAGTCCTGCTTAAACCCAGTCATTTTTGGTATCGCTTCATCCTCAGAGCTCTGCACAGGTGCAAATTCATCTCGGGATCCACTTTGCAAACCCTGCAGAGCCCAGAAAGGCTGACAGAGGTGTTGAACGAGCCCAGACCCCAATCCCCACTCCGTTTTTTTCCCATGCCGAGAAAAACCTACAATTCCTTTCTCTCCTGACTCCCATCCTCGCAGCCCATCCCTCTCCAGAACCCGGCCTGTCGAGCCATGCTCGGCTGAACAGTGAGCACCAGTTACACCAGCGGCCCCTCTCTGCTGGCTCTGCTGGTTTTCAGTGTCGCTGCCAGATGGCAGAGCCCGGCACAGAGCAACTCCCGACCCCGCATCAGTGCAGGACTCGGGAACAACTTCCCAGCCAGGCCAGGAGGCCCCAGAGCCGCGCTGATGGGGGCACTGGGGATGGAAGCAGGGTTAGGCTCCCATTTCACACCTGCCGGAGCGGGCATCGCTCGGCTCCGAGCTCCCACCCGCTCGCGGAGGGATCCGAAGGGATCCGGCCCCGAACTGGGTTTGTGCGGAATAAACGCGCGTTCATCTGCTAAAGAGGCAGATTTGCATCCCAGCAGCTCAGGGCCCGGGCACTTTCTGCCTCCTCCCTTCTCCGGGGCTCTTCAGAGCGTGGATTTGCACCCATTGTACTTCTGGGGCCGGGCACAGATGACCTTGAATCCGAACACTGGTGTAACATTCTATTCCTGTGACAGATTTATGGATTGGCAGATAGGGGTGCATTCAGCACATTCCTTCCCTAAGACAGGACAGCATCCAATGTTTGTTAGCATCATTAAACTAAAACTGACTTTTCACCTGCTCCCATACCATATGCAGCTGCAAATTTTTAAATTAAACTATGAAGCCATGCATAAATTTACATATATTACAGACTAGCCTCTCCATTTAACATGCAAATGTACTCCAATGTTTCAGAACACCTTCTGTCGCTAATTAATTTGCTGAATTATAATTAGACTAATCCTGCATAATTAATAAGCACAGATTTTTTTTTAATTTCTAAGCAGCTTGATGAGATCATTCACTTCCTTCTATAAACTGCTAAGTAACTGTTAAAAAAAATCTGGAAAGAACATATGTGAAAAGGTATGTTTGATGTCGCATACAAATTCAAACTAGCGGGCAGGCTTCAAGAAAGTCAAGATTAATAGAGGTGTGTGCTTGAAGAGACCGTCAGCACATTATTTTCAGGGGCAGGGACCAAGATTTTCTGTGTCTGTTTTATTTCTCTTTTTTTTTTTTTTTTTTTTTTTTTTTTTTTTTTTTTTTTTTTTGCTTTTACCCCTCGGACCTGCCAAGATCACGGAGTGAGGCAGGGCAGGATGACAGAACCTCGTGTAGGATCAGGAGATGCCCCGATGCCACCCCACCCTGGACATGCTGGGTGTGGATCAGCTCCTTTGATGGGATTTGGAATTGTTTTCATCCCGGCTGCCAAAACCAACCGAGAGCATTCTAGAGAAACAATTAAGTGCTATTAGCACTGGATTCATTCTCTAATGATTAAAATGAAGGGTTCTGCTTTCATGTTGGAGAGCTGGGCTGCGGAGAAGGGCACGTGCCGGAGCAGGATTAAACGGGCTGGGCTGCAGGCCACAAACTGATGCACAAAGAACCCTTGTGCTTAAAACAGCCCGGTCTTAAGATCTAAAATACCTCTCTCTAAAGCAATCATGCAGGGAAAGAGGGAGATCCAAAACATCCCAGGATATTTTGCAAACAAGGATGCCCACAATGATGTGAATATTCTATTTACAAACATTGTCCAGAGCCTCAGTCCCTGTGTTTATTTACCTGCTTTGGGATGTGGCATTTCAGCTCCACTGCTCCTTGTTTTGTCTTCCCCTCAATCCTCCTCAAATTCAGCACTGCCACCATCACCCTGTGTTTGCCTCAACTATGAGTAAGCAAAATCTGTGACAAGACCTCCTGATTCCCAACAAAGGAAGCAAGAAAAAACTTGATTCCTATCCGAGGAAATTGCTGAACCCCTTCAAGCCTTCAAGTGCGGCTTGTTTGCTCCAAACAAGGCACAGAGCATCCCCATCAGACCCTTCTGCCTGACGTTTCTGTTATTTTTCTATTAATTTGGACAAATGCCCTTCTTCAGGTAAATACATCACCTAAACTGACCCGGGTTCTGCATAAACAGAGAACATCAAAGCTCAACCAGGACAAGTTCCCGGCACTGTGTGCCAGCCAAACTCTTTCTAGTATTTCCTACTGGACAGTCCACAGGAAATCACTCTCTTTTAGAAACAAAAATCAAACCAAACAACTTTCTGGCCCAAGGAAGACAGGAAATTATTCTGCTGGGCTGGAACTCATCAGAACCTCCTCCGAGCAGAGAGGTTCTTGTGAATGGCGCACGTTGAACAAAGGTCTCTCTTCGGGGGAAGAAATTAACTTGAAATTAAACTTGAAATTAAAACCACAGAGGAATTGCACGTTTGGAACCCTGCCCGCTCCCAAAGCACGGCAATATCATGAGGCCACCACGGGCTGAGGGACTGAAGGTGGAAGAGCTCTGACAATTCTGCATTACACATTTACAGACAGCCCCAGTAGGTGCCGTTTTCTTAACAGCCACTGGACACATCACCAGGTGACAAAGGAAGTTAAAGGGGAACAAAGAAAACATCTCTCTGCCTCATCCATCTCCATTTCTTACCTCCCAACATCCCAGCTCAGCAGACAGAAAAGATGTAATGAGTTAAGGACAAAAAAACTCAAATCAGGATTAGGTCTGTATTTTTTCCCTCCACGTTTCATGCCTGCGCTTATTTTTTTTTTAAACCTTGGATGAATTGGCCCAAAGATATGTAGGTCACATGGCTGAGGCAGAAATAGAATCTGTATCTCCAGAGCCAGGGTGCTGGTACACGAGCAATCCCCTGGAATTCTTTAAAGCTATCCCAGTTTTGTCAGAAGAAGAGATTTCGCAGCCACAGCGCGAGGCCAGCCCTAAATATCAGCACCCACATCCTTCAGATTTCTGATGCCCAGGGCTTCCCAGCATTTCCCAGGTCTTTGGCCATGGAATCTGCCTCAGCTGAAATGATTTTTCACTTTTTTGTTGTTTCAGTTCCTGATGAAGATTGTGTGCACACATCTGCCTGTGCATGGAGAGGCAATTTTGCTTTAAAGGGAAAATTTCTGAACTCCGAACCCCAGATTTTCCTATATTTTAACATATATTCTCAGAAATCCACTCTTTTTCCACAGACTTAGTGTTTTAGACACATATGCACCATCTTGTGTTTGGGAGGAACAAGAAAAATTCCTTACATGCTGTAAAAGAATTAGAACATTTCAAGTGATCCCACCTTGTACCACAATCATTTTATTCCAAGTTAGATTAACCTTTTCAGTACCCTTTGGTGCTGAAGAGACCAAAAAAGCAGCAGGATTTTGGGCTACGAGCTCTGGCAAAGAGGTGAGATATCAGTGAAGGAAGTTGATATGGTTCTTTTCAGGGTCTTAGCACGGGGCTGGAGGGCAGGAGGTTGTGGGAGGGACCAGGACGAGCTCTAAGAACAGGTTTCATACAAGAAGAGCAACTACCAGCGCCAAGCCTCAGCTCCAAAAAAGCCCAAATATTCCCGAAATACATCACCAAAACCACACTCCTTTAAAAGTGATTTAAATTGGGCACCCAGAAATCCCGGCGAGGTGAAACCCAAGCGCTTGGGCAGCCCCTTTGCTGGGAACTCGTGGCTGCAGGAAGTTGTTTTGCCCCTGGCCAGCACTTCAGGCTACAGGAGAAATTGCTGCCCTTCGCTCCATCCCTCTCCCTCGCGTGTGCACGCACACCCACCACACCCCGAGGCATGCAGTGGTGCCAACAGCAGAGGGGAATTGCTTCCCGACCTTCCCAGCCATCAGTTGACACCCTGAAGCACGAGGCTGCTGTCGTTTTGGGGTGTGGGTGTGTGGAGCACCCGCTCCCACCCCGCTGCAGACACCACGGAACCCGCCGCGCACCTGAGCCCACCGGAATCCTCCTCCAGGACACGGGATCCTGGAGAGGGAGCTGCTCCTTCAGCACGGGCTCTGTGAGGAAGGTCACAGCTCTGATTTCCCCCTCGATCACCCCAGCATCTCTGTGGGTATGTTCAGGAAGGTTTTGTGTTCAGCTATGGAGCCATTCCCTCGGGCTGGAGCCAGGAGCGTTCCCTGGGCTGCCGGAAGAGATCCTGAGTTAACGCTTGGAAATTTCAGCTCCTGACCTTCCACCCGCTGAAAGCGCAGGTGCACTTCTTTTGCACCAGGTGCAGAAATATCCCATTCCTGGGCCTCTTTCCGTGGTGGTCACAGACCTGGCTTCGGGCTCAAAATGTCCAAAGGGGGCCACGAGGATGGGGAAGGGTCTGGAGGGGCCACAGGAGGAGCAGCTGAGGGCACTTGGATTGTTCAGCTGGAGGAGACTGAGGAGAGACTCCCTGGGGTCTGCAGCTTCTCTCTGCTCACTGTGAGCGGGGACAGGACCCAGGGAGCGGCTGGAGCTGGGCCAGGCAGGGTCAGGCTGGATTTTGGAAAAGGTGCTTCCCCCAGAGGGTGCTGGCACTGCCCAGGCTCCCCAGGGAATGGGCACGGCCCCGAGGCTGCCAGAGCTCCCAGGGATGCCCAGGGTGGGATTTTGGGGTGTCTGTGCAGGGCCAGGGGCTGGATCAATGATCCTGGTGGGTCCCTCCCAGCTCAGGAGATTCCAGGATTCTGCATCTCCTCACAGGGAATTGCGGGAGGCTGAACACTGTCAGCAGTTTGGGACAAGTTGAGTGACCAAACTTTCTATCCCCAGCCGGTTTCTGAGCACAAAACTCCATCCAGTGATGAACAGAGACCCCAAGTCCCCAGCAGCCTCCCAAAGTGACCAAGAGCCCACCCAGAGCCGCTCATTCCCACACCGGCTCATTTGGGGTTGGTTTTAATTCCATTAAGGGAAGACTTGGGAAGGCTCTGCTTTATGACCAGACTAATGAGCTCATGTGAGCGCTCCAGATGTTTCCAAACACATTCTTCACTCACTTCAAACCCTGGCATTCCTCCCCAGTTTGAGGAGATCCCAAGGATCGAGGTTGGCGCTGAAGGAGGGGTTGCAAAAGCCAGAGATGAGGCTCTGTCAAGAGCCTGGCAGTGACAAAGCTGGACACAAACCCACACTTAACCGAGCTCGAAAGGCTTCTCAGGGAGAAAATCCAACCCACTTTATCTCTTGGAGATGTCCAACATATTTCTGTGCTCTCGTGCTACACGTTTTATGTGCAGGCACACACGCACCCACGAGAGCACAGATTGCCAGCCGACAGTTGGCTTCTCGATTGGAAAACCTCCTGTTTGGATGCCTTGAGTAACAAGGTGCCGTTCCAGATGCATCATCACAACGTTCTCCCCACTGAAAAAAGGTCTCTTGGCAGCTCCCAGCTCTAGGACTTCCTGCCCGTGTCCCTGGTGCACCGGGAGCCTGATGTGCGCAGTGAATTTTGGATTTGGTTTTTTTTTTCCCTTCCCAAGTTCTACCGCAGCCACAGCTCCTGGAGAAAAGTTTTCGAGTGCCTGCAACATTTGCTGGATGTTTTCTTCGTTTATTTAATCCAGATGTTTACATTTTAAATAATTGAGGAGCTGCTATGGCAAATAGACATCAAGGAGGGCTAATGGGAGCCGCGCTGCCGTTAGGGAGAGCTTGTAGGATGAGACTCTGGATAAGGACTCAGTCCCTGCAGTGTCAGGACGGGTTAGGGGAAGGAAGGAGTGCAGCTCGTTGGAAAACATTAAATCAGTGCAACCCCTGGTGCTCAGAGAGATGCTGAGCAAGGTTTGACACAAACTGCATGGAACCCGTGAGGAAAAATCGACCCTGAGCTGTGCCATTGTAAAAGCTTCTGTTTCTTCATATGCTTTGAGTAAAAAAAAAAATGAATTAAAAGAAGAATTATATCCATTTCTCCACTTTGTAGACCCTCTCACCAAGCTCATCTAACAGCAAGGGTGGTTTCTGAGGCTCCCAAATGAGATGCTGCAGTTGCTGCTTGACTTAAGCCTAAGTAGGGTTGCTTTGACTTAAGGTTTCAGGACTGACAGTGAAATGTTCAGTCTGAGGGAACGTGGGCTCTACTCAAAACACTGGAAATTTGTTGCCCTAATTTTTGCTCCCATTGTTAAACTCTCACTTTGTTTTAATTCGAACTTCCTAAAAACCAACCTCAACCTCACTGAAGTCAAGTCAGCTTAAGAGGAAGTAACATTATCTGCAGGTCTGCAGGAGCTTTGATCAATTGATTTTTAAAAATCACTCCTTAAATTCCACTGCTGTAGCTGAGGATGGTGACAGCCTTGTGACGGCTGAACTTTCTGCTATTTCCTACAGCTTTTTTCCCTGATTTTCCCAAATACCCTCAGCTGTGTAAAGTCACACGGAAATTGTTAAGTTATAATGATTTGGAGCAGGTAAAGACTTTTCTCCATGAAATCAGCTCCTGTCTATTCCCTCCCCACTCCATTGCACAACTGAGTTTTCCCCCAGCATGCAGAAAGGTCTCAGTGGCTCCACATCATGATGTAATCCCTTGTAAAGGCTCCTTTGGAGCTGTTAGGAAGTATCTCCTGGAATATGTGTGGAACAGCAATTTTACAGGAGCTGTGGTCCACCAGGCCCAAAATCCATCTTAAAAGGAACCAGCAGGAGAGGGGAAAATGCTCCATAAAAGACCAGAAGGTTTTCAAAGGTGTTTTTTGCTACCAAGAAAATTGACTCTGAGAAGTTTCCTGATGCCTAAGTGTGCGATTCCAGCTCCAGTGAGAGCTGTGGGCTCAAGCAGCCCCCGAAACCCCAGGCTGGGCTGGGTTTGCCCTGGGAGTGCCAGGAGATGCTTCTGAAGGGTCTCCGTAGGAAACTGGGCACCATTTTTAGCAGGACAATCACAGCAACGCCTGCCTCGCGAGACCTTGCAGCCAAAAATTCAGTTCAATACAGAGATTTAAGGTTTGAGTGACTTTACAGACATTAATTTTGGCTAAATGTGTTTATTTGGGGACCCAGAACCAAAACATTACATCTCGTTCTAGAAGATGAGGATTTACTATAGGTGAACTACAAGATTTGCACATCCTGATATATGTCCCACGAGGACGTGCCACTGCTCTGAAGCTTTTGGGGTTTAAATATCTGATCACACTCCTCAGGAGTCATCAAACCATGGAATGTCAAGGCAGAAACTCTGATCTTTGCCAGGACGCTTAAAAGTTTTCAGACAATTAATCAGTTCCTCTAATACTAGATCCCAAATCCCTCCCTTCTCCATTCCTCTTTTTCCTCTCTACCTTCCACCAAAAAAAAAAAAATTATTGAACAGTTTCAGTCTAAATTCTGGTTTTGTAATAATTCAGCGAATGCCAACATAATTTTTTGTTGCTTAATTAGACTACCAATTTGGAGGACAGCTTAGGAAAACATTCACTATAATTCTTGAAACGAGGCATTAGAAACCATTTAATCTGTCCTACATAATTACTTTGTACTTATCCATTAGCAAGTAAAATATTAGGGGAGAAGTGTCTTTTACACACAGCAGAGCGTTTCTTTCTCATAAAATGAAAGCCTGCTCGTTTTCTATCCTTTTTGAGTAAGCTCATATTGCTGAGCACCTGAGCAAAAAATAATAGGGCAGTTATTGTGCTTGGCACTGTTTGTGCTGGAGCTCAGAAAAGGACAAAACTCTGGGAAAAGGTGAAATTGTTTTTCTGAAGGGCTTTTCCTCTCCCATTCCCTGCTGTGGTTTGGTTTGGCTCCCCGTGGCTGTGGCTGCCTGGGCTGGCCACGCCTGGGGACTCGTGAACATCTTTCCCTCGCAGTGACAGGAATTCCTTTTACTGAAAGACTCTCCAAAACCTTTAAAGAGGGATCAGGGCCTGGCAGTCCCAGCAGTGCTAAAAAGAGCAGGAGACAGAGCAGTCCCTTTCCCGAGCCCTGAAGGATCCAGCAGCAAGGGGAAATCGGCTCCAAAGCCTTGCTTGGATCCAGCAGGAGTTTTGTTTCACCAGTGGCTGCTCCCACCTCGGAGCACCTGAAGCTGGAATCGGAGGTGGGAGGGGAAGCTGACAATAAGAAGTGATTCAGAACCATGACTCTCCTGGTTAACAAAGCCTCCTGCTTTCTCAGAACCAATCCTCCCACCCTGAGCATTTTGTTCCTTTCCTGGGTGGGAGGGGGATTTCCATTTTCCTGCAGCATCCTGTGGGGAACTCCCTGCTCGGGCTAAACTTTGGGCTGAAGGTTTCAAACTCTGCCTGTCACAGCCTTGGTGTGGCTCTACCCACTCTGTTACCATCCCCAGTGGTTTTAGTTTTGTTTTTGTCGTAGCTGTTTACAAAAACAAATCCTGCCTGGACAAACACCGCCGCTCCAGCTCCATTCCTTACTAGAAGTTAGCAGGAATTCTTGGATGATTAAGACTTAACGTTCTGCTGCAGCCAGTGCTGTACCTGCAAGCTCCATGCCCTGCACACGTGTGAGCCCCCCAAACTTTGCTCTGTGTCACGTTATCCCCATTAACCACAGCAAAACCATCGATCTGACCACGGAACAGCAGCAGAGGAAGAAAATGGAATGGCATTTATGAGTCAGGGACCCTGTAACAGGACATTTTGGACAACTTTTTGACGAAGCCCTGCCCAGACTTGGACGGTGCAGCAGCCCTCAGAACCTCCCTGGGCACAGCCAAGTTTGTGCTGTTGTTACCCTTCCGTGTGCATTTCATGGTCAAATAGTTGCTGCCCACTGACACCCGCCAGCCTTGCCCTCTCTGGCCGAGTGGAACTGCTGAGCAGACAGAAAATGATCCTACAGTGGGGGAGGAACGAGACAAAACTCGGGCAGAAAGGGCACGGAAAGTGACCGGTGACAACCATGGCGTTCACTGCAGGCCAAGAACTGCCACCTCAGGGCTGGAATGTGCCCGTCTGCAGAATACTCCTGATTAAAGCACACCAGGAAATGCGTGGGACGGCATTTGGGAGGTTCTGAGGTCCCAGGGCAGACTGTGCACACGGGAGTGAGACACTGGGGGTGGCTTATCCAAGCACCGAGCCACGCTCTGCTTGCCGCTGCTCATCGGGAGTGCAGCGAGGTCAGGGCTTCCCTTTACAGTTCAGGCTCCAGACCTGGGAAAGTTGGGCTTCCAGAGAGCTCTGCATCTTTAAAATCTCAAAAAAACAAACTAGTGCAGTCCTTGGCACCCCCAAACATCCTCATGTCCCTCTGAGCAAAGCAAGGTCTGGCCCAGGTCTGCAGAAGCGCCCAGGGATTCCCTATCAAGTGCCCACTTTCAGACACCTTCAGATGAGCCTGTTTTTTACCAAGGACTGCTCACCAGCCTCTTCAGTGTCTTAAATTTAAAATACATTTCCAGATGCTTTTACCCCATGTTTTTGGGGCTGTCACCAGAAGAGTTTTGTTTCCTCACTCGAAGCCACCGAATTTCGGTGTGTGTGCATATGCAGAGAGGCTCAGAGGGGCGAGGGGCATCAACCATTCCAAACTGCTGCTGTAATAAATGTGGACAAATGGATAAAATTTGTCACCAGCCTAATATCACCATCAATGTTTTGTCTTGCTGCATTCCTCCCAGTTTGAAAACAGTTCAATACCTCTTTTACCTTCAAGTAGCAGCACTTAATAAACAGTGATGGATGCTTTTTATTCCCTTTCTCCCCGCTCCTTCCTCCCATTCCAGGCTTCCCCATGTCTTTTACAAGGGGATTGTTTAGCTTGGGGGAGATGTAGATCCTCCATCCTTCTTGCATTGACATGCATCCCTCAAGGAATGACGACCATATTTAATTCATAACCCCCGTTGGCTACACAAACATACAACTTCCCATCAATTAGGCAACACAGAGATGCTGTTAAAAATCAATGAGCTTATTATTAAATATATTTTCTTTTCATGTAACAATAATAGTTATTGCTGCCCCATTGTTGGGGCTGTGATATCAGCTGGTTAAGCAGCTCTGATGAAAGGAAAGGGGCTGATTGCTTTGTGATCAGCTGGGGCAGTACCAGAGAGCACCAGGACATCGTGTGACACAGACAGCGGCGGGTAAAGGTGACAAAAAGCCACCAAATAGATGTTTCTTTACTAAAATCATCTGCTGTGAGCGGAGCACAACAGAGAGCAAAGACTGACCCCATTTCCACAGCTGTACACAGATTTCTGTGTCAGTGCAGGGCGCTGAGCACCCACCCCACCCCAGCAGAGCGTGGCCAGGCCGGTGTTTGTGTTCTCACTGCGGCGTGTTTACCAGGAATTGCTGGGACGTTTTGACACATGCCACTACTGAGGGAGCTCCCTGCCTGCAACAGAGATGTAAAGTCTGTGCCAGCTCATGCAAAGGTTAAAAAAAACCTACACACACACAGAGAGAGAAAAAAAAAACCCCCTCGGTGCCCAGATTTTGGCAAGTGCATCAGATGCTGTCTGGCCACAGCTGATGTGAAGCGAGTCCCCTGTAATTATGGGAGAAGGTGGAACAGGTTTCCTGCTAATTGGAAAATTCTGCAAATGGCACCACTGAAGTAAATTGACAGTCGTTAGAATATTAGCAAAATGAGGGAACTGATTAGGAAAAAGCTCAGATGTGGGTTTCTGGTTTGGAGGGTTTTTTTGGGTTTAAATAGTGCCTGAATCTACCAACAAATTGATAATAAAAGCTGAACTGAATAATAACAGCTGTTATTTGACCTGGATGCAAATAGATTTGTGCAAATATGCATTCATACAGATATAGGTACTATACACACATTTATTAAGTGTACAAACACATAGTTCTTGTCACTCTTCTCACGCTGAGACAAACACACAGAATGTTTGCTAACTTTTTTTTTTTTAGAAAATATCTCTTTTTCCCAAATATTTACACCTAGTAGGGGAGAAAAGATGCATCTCACAACACCAGGAAGAGGCACGTTCTAATGAAACCGTAATCACTTCGTGCTCCAAACAAATCTTACAAGGGAATTGTTTACATCCTTAAATCTTTAAGTGGTTTGTTGTGAGGGGAAGCCGAATTTTCCAGTGTGAATGTGGTCTCGATTGGCTGCTGGGGAGAATTCCAGTAGCAGCTTCTCTTTGTGTTTGGGTTTGAGCTGCACAGGAAGCTCCGAGTGGGATTTGGCCACGACTTGGCCATCCATCAACGCCCCCGGTGTTTGTGTTCCTGGTTTTCCACTACCAGGAGCAAGGGGGAAGCAGAAGTGAGGGGGAAAATGAGACTTTCTGGTTAGAGACGCTCCTACAAATACCATCAAAGCCACCTCTCTGTAACTTCATCAGGAGTCTCCTGTTCCTCTCCCTGCAGTCCTGGGTTTAGTCTCAAAATAATCTCCAGGGCCTGATCCTGCTCTGACTTCTCTGGGAGCTCTGCCTCTCCTTGCTGAGGGCTCGTGCTGGCCCTGGATGGTCCCTCTGGTCACTGAGACCCCTCATTTCACAGAGTCCCAGACTGGCTGGGGTTGGAAGAACCTTAAAGATCATCTTTTCCAGCCCACGTTCCCCATCAGTTCCACAAAAAGGTGCTCAGTTGGCCACTGGCTTTGAGGGAGGGAGGATGTTCCTGGATTTTTTTCCCTTTAAACAAGCCCAGACATTTACCCCCCTTCTTGGAAAGAATTTCAAAAGGCACCAACGTAACTTAGCCAGAGATTCCTAAAAGAAATTCCTCTAAAACCCTTCCAATTTACATTTCATTTTGATTTTAAAATGAGATGCCATCAGTAGATTTGCAGTATTTTTTAAACCATCCAATGGAATTATGGAATAAAAACACAACTGACTGTGAAATCCTATAGACAATCCAATAAAACTTCACGTTGTCATTTCAATAAGATTTTTCCTCGTAACAACCACCTCAGAAATTTTTATTAATCCAAACCCATGCAGACTATGCATTCCTGCTACGAGTTTGGGATTACTTTATTCATCCCAGTGATGCTATAAACCTAATAAAAACTCCAGCCTGGAAGATTATATCCCAGGAAGAACCAAAATAACCACAGAGTATTCTCCGTGCCTAACACAGCCTAACCTTGAATTGATTTTAAGTGTAACATTTTCAGACTTCGGAGACTCCTCTTTAATGCAGCCCTTCTTCCTGTTCCTTACACATTTGTAACGTTTTATCTCCTTCTGTGTAATTTTTAGTGTAGGTTTGGTGTCTCTCGTGGCACTTCCCTGTTTGGGGGGTTGTTCTCCTACCTGAGTGCCATCCAAAAGCAGAAGTATTTATACCTCGCACACAGATTAAAACAATAAAATACAGCCAGAACTGAACAAAGAATGAGGATTTCTAAGCCAGATCCAGAGTTAATTTAAATAACCATGTGTTTGGGCTCGGGGAACCTCAGCTGGACCCCCAGCCTGGGACACGATGGTTTACAGAGCAATTCCAACAGAATCATATCAGTTTATATGCTGTTAAAATTCTGCAGGACTTCTGTGGCATGATTTTTTTTTTTTCAGTGCATTTTTGCTCAATCTGATTAGCAGAGAACCTCCTGTTTGCATTTCAAGCATCCCCGTTTATTTTCACCTATTTATTTACACAAATCAGGCCGTCCAAACTCTGCCAGCTCCGGTCTCCTCGCGGTGCTCCCTGGATGAGGAGAACACACTTCTGGCAATTCCCAGCCCCTCGTGCTGTTCTGGCCACCTCAGCATCCCATATCCCGCCCCAGAGCTAATTCCAATCAATGGGCTGATCCTCATCAGCTGTCACGGATTTTGGGTCAGGTCTTCGGGTGCCAAAATCCAGCGGAATATTTTCCACCGGGGCAGATCTGCTGCTGCTCGCGGGGAAAACCAAGGCACGGTGGAAGAACACAGGATTCCCTCTTAAAAATGCCGGGAGAAAGGGCAGGAATAAAGAGGTTTCATGGCTCAGTACATGATTTTCCTTCCGATTACCGTGGATGTTGAATGTTCTGTCCCAGTTTCCAGCCCCCTCAGAAGGAATTCTCAGTAGAGAGGCACAAAGATCTTCAAGGCCATTTGTTGTCAGGCCTAGGGCAAGTGGGCTTTGACAGCTTTTAGAGGAGTAACCAGACTCCTCCCCACACAAACCTGGTTTTTCTCTCCCACCTTTGCCATTTTTTTGCTTCGTTCTCCATTTTTTGGTGTTCTCCCTTTCCTAGGTTTCATTCATCCTGACAATGAAACAAAAGAGGGGAGGAGGGGGAGAAAGGAAGAGGAGGAGGAGAAATCCTACCGAAAATTTAAAAAATTTTCCTAAAAA
>VZRQ01010896.1:6370-21356 GCA_013397975.1 Machaerirhynchus nigripectus
GACGGGCGGGCGCGGAGCTGACCCGGCTCCCGCTGCCCGCCCGCCGGTGTCCCGCGCCATCTCTTAGGGTCCCGCTTTACCCTTTTCCGAAGTCCCCCGGACTTCTATGGGCCTGTGGCTTCCTTTGCTGAGGGCTGTGGATTTATTTTTGAGAAAGGTGGCGTTTGTCTGCAGAGGCACCCGAATGGGTTAAATCGAGCGCAGTTAACCCATCACTGAAGGGCCTTCAAACTGAGACGATGGCACATTAACTCCTCACCAACCCATTGTCAAAACTGAGATGTCACATTAACCCAGCAAAAAATAGAGACCGTGCCACATTAACCCACAGCCGAAACTTGAGGTGCTGCCAAGAGATGAGGCGTCACCTTCCTGCTGCAGTAAAGCTGCAGCGCCCTTCTACCATAGCACCAGCACCTTTCATGTTACCATGTCTCTTGGCCTCTGTGTATGCGTAGTTCCTGAAATTAATTTTCTGCAAAGCAAAGATAGCAGGTTATTCTCCTTTAACTTAATCATCCAAGATTTTCTGCACAACAGTTCTTGACAAAAAGGTTTTAGGGAGGGTGAGAGGCAGTGAAACAACTCAGAGAATGCTTGTCTTGTGCATCCTGAAAACCATAGTTATTTTTAAAAAATATTTTCCAATACAGTGTTTTATTAATGTATCCAATTTCCTTCCCCTTTACTGCTGTTTTTCATCAGAAACAAAANNNTTTTTTCAAAAAAAAAAAAAAAAAAAAAAAAAAGGCGCAGGGAGAGGGTGCGGGGCGGAGGGAGGGGGCAGGGAGAGTTGGTGGGTGTTGTCTGACTTTACATTAGACCTTCCTGAAGTGCGAGTTGAAATTGAAGATGCCTGTATTTTTCTCCCTGGACGGTTCTCCTGAGGAAGTGAGGATCTTTGGCAATCAGTCTCTCACCACTGTGTTGCTACTACTGCAAATCCTCTAGCAGTGGGAATCCTGAAGCATTAGCACAGACTGGCTGTGGAGGTTTTTCAACTATAGCACTGGGGAGACATGCTGGATGCTGTAGTTGTAAGAGTACTGGCAACTAAATTTACAATAATGTGGCAGTTGCCACTGCTGGTGGTGTTACGTAGTTCACTTATGAGACTTTTCCTTAGGAAGTTTGATTCTTCATCAGAAGAAATTCTTTCCAGACAAAGTGTCCGGGAAGCAGCTTTGCGATGAGAGGCTGGGCATCCTAGCAGACCCCCAGTGAACAGACACCGGCAGTTTGTCTTTGTAGAAAAGAAGGTAAGTGGTGTCCTGAGCTGCATGAGGAGCAGTGCTGGCGGCAGGTGGAGGGAGAGGCTTCTGCCCCTCCCTCCCGCACTGGTGATGTCACGCCTGGTGTGCCAGGTCCTGCTGTGGGCTCCGAAGTACAAAAGAGACACTGCCATATTGCAGCAAGTCCAGCAAAGGGCTGCGGAGATGTTCAGGGGACTGGAGCACCTCTCCTGTGAGAAAAGACTGAGAGAGTTGTGACTGTTCAGCCAGGAGAAGAGAAGGCTCGAGGGGGATCTTAACAGTGTATACGAATATCTGAAGGGAGGTCACACAGACAGAACTGTTGGTGATGGGTGCAAACTAAAGCACAGGTGCTTCCCTCTGAACATCAGAAGACACTTTTTCACGAGTAAGGGTGATGGAGCCATGTTGCACAGGGAGGCTCTGAAGACTCCATCCCTCAAAAGCAGCTGGAACATCGCTGTAGGAGGCTGTGCCTGACCAAGGGTTTGGACGACATGACCTCCACTACAGATATCTTTCCAACTTCACCCAGCCTGTAGTTCTGTGATCTGATGACTGGGTAAGTCCAGTCAGTGCAGGTTAAGAGTCAGTATTTGGGAGTATGTGACAGAAAAAGCAAAGTATTTAAACGTATGTCCTGGGTAACCCAAAATGTTACTGTATTCGATATCTATCTGTGCACAAAATTGTTCCTGTCCCTTTCGGACCCTGCAGCCACAAAACGGAAGGGCGGGGCAGGGGCTGGGGATGCCGCGGTCTCTTTAGAAGTCAAGGCACTGAGGCAGAGGCTCTCTCCCGCTGCTCCCTTTACCTCTTGGCTTTTTCCTGCCTCTGCTCGCAACAATACCAAATCCAGAAGCTGCATTTCACAATCAAAATCTGTTTCAAGTGGGAATTTTGCAACACCTGTCTGCAGCCGCAGCACCGTGCTGGGACAAGCAGAGCAGCCCCGCTCCGCAGGGTCACGCAGCCGCCCACTTTTGCTTGCTAGTAAACTTATTTTTTCAGTTGTATCTACTCATATTTGTCTCTCCTTATTTGTGGGAAGGGATGGGTCAAAACTAAGGGGAGGTAACTCATTTTCAAGTGTCCCCCTCAACTGTCTTAAACCAAGACAATTTATTAACTTCCTTTCATAATTTTGGGTACTGTGGAGTAATACCCTCATAGTAATCCTTCTGTGCTGACTGGTGCTGGTGAAGGGGTCTTGTGGACTCTACAGATCATGCCTCTGGTTCTATTTGTGCTTTTAGGATTTACTTACTACACAGCCTTTGCACGTGCAGTACGTGAACTGTATGGTGCTCGAGTACACCTGTGCTTGCATATTTGCACCACATTATCATAAATCATCTCTAGGGACAGTAGAGAGATTAGAGAGATCTCTCTGGCCTTAAACCCATTCTCCTAGTCCAATTATATTTTCTAGAAGAAGATATCCCTGTTAAAGAAAGTTTTATCTTGGAAAGCTATACTTAAATATTATGATATTAGGTCCTGTTTTGAGATTTGTCTGTACCAGCTCAAGTTTTGCTTAAGAATCAGTTAAGAATGATGCTCTTTAACATTAATTTACCTGTTACATTCACCTCAGAATATGAACAATGCTATTATAACTCTAGGCTGAAGAAAATACTGGTTTGTTTGCTTATAGTTACAAAATACTTTTCTGTATAAAAATCAACCATTGATTTTCACTGCTCTTCCTTCTCTGTGCTCCCGTTTTAACGTTTTTATCCCGTACTGGGTTAAGGTAAAATCTCTTCTAGTCAGCCTTGCACTGAAATCAGCTTAAGCTAAAGTCTGTGGCAAAGGAGCTTTAGTTAACTTGATTTTGGCTGTTTTGTGAGAGAGACAGAGGTGGTTTTAGATACATGGAACACCATATGGGCACATAAACACTACACAAATTCAAAATCAAAAAGACCTACTCCATACCTGACTCTTAATGCTAAAAGAGCATAAATTCCTAAACTGTATTAAATTTCTCTGAGCTCCCCCGTGCTCCCTTGGACAGTTAGGTCTTCATATCAGTAAGCATTCGGTTTGCAAGTTTGCCTAGATTTCAGCCCCTGCTAAGATCAAGGCAGCTGTAGCAAACCTGCCAGGCCCATTGTGCTCTCTGTAGCAGTAGCCTAGGGAAGAATTTAAGAAACTGCTTTAAACAAGCTTCAAAGCAGCTCAAATGCTTTGTGATACCTTTTTGTTTGATTGCAGAACACTAAGGAGCTGTTAGAGTGAAGTCTGGGGTTCAGAACTTACCCTGTTCCACCTGAGCATCCTAAGAGAGAGGTTCATTCTCTTATTCAAAATTAATGGTTTTAAAAAGAAGGGTGGATACCATCTTCAGAATAGCCTACCAGCCTGAGTGTGTGGTTTCAAAGTGAGAGCTGTGGGTGTCAGTCTCCTCAGGAAATAGGAAATTCCAGTTTTCTCTAAGGTCTTATGTTATAGGAAGAGCCACATCTTCAGAACACCCCAGGGCTGTGGCCCAGGCTGCAGACTGGGAGCTGGGAGAAGCTTTTCACTGACTTGACTGAGTAAGACTCTTGATTTCCAGAGAGGAGTGTGGCTAAAGGTAATTGTGTAATCACTAGTATTTTCTTGGCTGCTCAAAATGTCCTGCTACTTAGTATGCTTGCTCTCAAAGCCTTTCCAAGGCTGCTCTTGTAGGGCAGACAGAAACAGGCTCTGCTCCGGCTTCCAAGGTAGTCGATTAGAAGGGAACTCCAGTGTGGGTGGTTAACACTAAATTAAAGCCAATCAGTACTGCTGGTGTGAAGAGGATACTAAGTTGTGCTCACTGTGCTTGCATAACCTCTAGTTTGGAGCACAGGCGGTGCTGGAGTATGGTTGCACAGCATAGCCTGAGTTACCAAGCTCTCCTCTTCTCTTCCACTGAGTGTGGAACCTCAAGTGCACCTCAGAGCTCTGCCCTGCCACACGGCCATGAGAAGCACATAAATATTGTTGCACACATAGCATGACATGCCTTGCTGTTGCCTCAGTAACTGGCAGAGCAGGTTCCTGTCAGTGCAAAAGAATTGAGACACTTGTCACTGCAGTTGCATCACTGTTTGCATCAGAGTCCCCTTTTCCCTCCCTTTTCCCCTTTCCTTTTTTTCTTCCCCTTCCCCTTTTCCTTTCCTGTTCTGTTCTTAAAGTCACCAAATAATTTCCATCTACTCTTCCCAAATACTAGTGCCTGTAACAGTGGAAGATCCCTGCCATCATAAATGCAGTGCAGGCTTCAAGTTCAAACCATTGTTTTGTGTGCATATGACTTCCCCATGGTGGATTGCCATGAATGTGGGCATTGCAGATTCGCCTGGTTCTGTGACCAGAGGAAAAGTAATGTACAGAGAATGAAAGAAATGTAAACCAAGATGTCAGTTAGCTGAATTTAATTATGTGATCAAGCACTTGGGCAACTAGATGACATAAAAGACACTTGATTTCCACAGCATGGACTGTGAAAGGACCGGATTCCCTTACGCATGTGTGTTTCTTCTTTCTAATGCATCTATTTACGTATCTGTGCAAATATTTATATATATTTCACTTGTATGAAATCTAAGAAGAACAGTAATTGGTACTCACAGCATTTAGTTGAATGCTAACTTGTTTTGTGTTACAAGTTCAGCACTGAATAAGACAAGTGGCACATCTTGCTCTGGGTTCAGAGCTCTGTGACAAGGTCAGAATGCTGGACTTCAAGATTAGCAATGTACTGTTCAGCATTTCAGGTAAAATTTATGTTCAGATGAGTAGCCAGGCCTTGGCTGGGTAGGTTTAGCTGATTGTAAACCAATTTGTTTACTTCAAGATACACAGAGAACAAATCTTTTAATGACAGAATCAGTGAAAACACTGCACAAATAATGGTGCTGACATTCAAATCCAAATAATTTAGCTCTGTGTAACATCTGTAGAGGTTTAGTTTTTGAGTGAAGCAACTGAAGAAGATGACTACAAGGGAGTTTTGCGGGATAAATCAAGCAGTCCTTCCAGGACCATGTCTAACTTTGTCTTCTACACCAACTTTCTCTGTGAAAAAGATAGTTTTGTCTCACTCATACTGTTCAATTAGTCAGTTGGAGCAATCAATCAACAGGAGCAATTAGTGCTGTTAGAAATACAAAACTAGTATGAAATATTCATTCTTATTCTTTGAAGGAGTTGGGAAGAGAGACAAAATAAGTATATTATTTAGTCTTTCTTAATTTTGTGTACTGCCATGAAGCTCCCTTTACTTAATGTGGTGGAACCTGGAAAATTCTCCTTGTATGTTCCAGGGTTACTCTGGCTGAGAACCTCCCCTCACAGATGCATGTGAATCAGAAGTCTAGTTACGTATAGCGTGTTTCTGGTTGAGTCACACCAGCCAGAAGCAGAATTGAAAATACAAAATGTTTTCTAATGGCCTGTAATGCAAACATGTATTTTGCCGGTTTAGTATGGATTTAGCATCCTAACGTCCAAAGACATTTAAGCATGCTTCCACTGGTTGCAATATATATAGCACTTGCTTGCTGCCAGTGTTGCACATGAAGTCCTTTACAAATATTAGTTTAAATTACCTAGCTTGCTAGTTAAGTAATTATCTGCATGCAGCAAGTAGTCCTTCACAGTGTGCAGTGGCTGTTTAGCCCCCCTAGTATTTACACATGCAAGGGGCTTATTGCCCATGATGCTGAACCTGCCAAGAGCTGTTCAGCTACACAATTTGCCCTGCTTAGAATTCAGTATAAGATCAAATAATAAAGGTCCATTTCAGCAAACATCTGCCCATAGAGAAAACATCAAATGACTGTGCTGTCCCTCTTAATATCCATAATGCCGTATTTTGTGTGAGATTGTGAATGGAAATTCAATTTACCTGTTGATGTTTACACCAGCAGATGTTTTGAGAATTTCAGCATTCATTTCATTGAATAAGTAAATATTTGTTATTCTATTTTTCCTAAAGCAACATTGGCTGATATTGAATGATAGCAAAAGAAGTTTTAGTATTTCTGCAGAAATTAATACATGTTCCCTCCCAGGAGGTCTCCCCTGACTGTGAAAGGCAGAAGAAATGTTTAAATGTGCGCTTAGGTATGTTTAGATGTACATTCGACTTTGTGAAGCCTATTTCAACATCAACACAAATAGTTTTCTTCCTATTTTACTTATAAGCATTTGCTGATTTTCAGTCTGCTGTACCAGAGAAGTCCACAGTACCAGAGAAGGTCCACAGAGAACAATACTATTCAGCAGGTGCCAATAAGGCCACAATCTGTAAGCTGATTTTATCTGCTTCTCAGGTTGCTGAAGGTACGAGTAGGAATTTTCCTAATTATCTTCTTCCCCTCTCAGCTTATAAAATAAATGTGCTTTAGGTATTGATACTGGGGTGAATACAGAAAGAGTTTGTTCTTTCCAACAGATGCAAATTGTGTTTTATTTTGATAAATAAAGATAAAAGTTGTTAAAGACCTTGCAAATGCTCACAGGTGCAATTGGGAAGTTTGTGTATAGAAGATCATGTAGTATCTTCACCTTGTCACTCTCTTGAGATACAAACCTTGGGCTTTTTGGGATTACGATCCACTGTTCTCATAAGGTTGGTCTAAAATCCTCAACTTTTAGTTGTCATTGTAATTTTTTTCTCAGTCAAACAGCTTCAAAGTGAGTGCCACATTTCGCAGGTAACTTTATTTCACTGTGGAGTAGTCTGTCCTCTAAGAATGTGAAATATGTGGAAGCACTCTGATAAAGCATCATACCAGTTCAAGACAACTCTTCTTTTCAAATTAGATGAATACTGGAACATTCACAAACACTACCTTGCCTTATCTGGATTATGGTAGTGGAGCTCTAAATTACACATACCGTGCTCTCCAGCTTCTCTGGGCATGCACAGCCTTAACAGTGGTTAATGGCCCCCCTTTGGGAACAGCTCACTCAAGAAATCTCTTAAAAGCTGGCATATACATCCCTGAGCAGCTTTTCTGTAGTCACAGTGTCTGTTGATTACTTTCTATCTTTGCATGAGTTTTAGTAGTTATTCCTATTAAGTACGGTGTGTTGCTGATGTTGTCACTGATGTTCAGAATGATTTGTACTTTTGCACAAACACAGTACTATACTTAGAATAAACAGCATTTTTATTTTTTTCAGTGTTGCACAAGAAGTATGGAATACAATTTATTTTTAGGTGATACAAATAATAAACATTGCTCTTGAGTTTGGTGTTGTTGTTTTTCACAAACAGCATATAGTGAAAAATTCTTCCAGGACAAATATAAATCAGGTTCTGATTCTCTAAATTAATCCCTTGAGGTATTCAGCTACTCACTAGGGCATAATAATTGCTCTCAGTAAGAAAGATGAAACCTTACACTTTTTGAAAGAGATTGGATAGATACATAAGGACCCTAAATCAATGTATTTTTAAACAACACTTTGTTTCAGTGAATATTGCTAACTGACCTATCAAAATAAACAACTAATGGAACCTTAAAAATTAATATGACAATTTATTATGACCTATCTTTTTTTTCCTTTTTGAAAAGATGCAGTGTCTCAGAATGCCAGCAGACAGTGAAGTTCTTCAGTTTCTAAAGCCTCACTTGCACTAGAGGTAAACTTGCTCTTTGAAAGTGAAGTAAACCTCCAGATGGACTCCGTTACTTCCACAATGTTGTTCCTGGTTTGTCTTCTGCCGTTTCATGCAGTCCTTTTATACTTTTTAACAAAATGCAATAAAGGAAAGGACTATGAGAAATCATGAAGAACAGGGCATGAATATGCACTGCCAACTTCTATTTTACAGATAGTATAAAAAAATCCTGCAAATGTGTGTGTATTTGTGACCCAAACATATTTGCAATTTGCATTTGGAAAATAAAGATCCTTGCAGACCAGCACCCCTTGGGTCTCTGAGAGGCAGCCCAGGTAAACAGAGAGTTAGCAGAGATCATGATATTTGTTCTGTATTGTGCCTTCCTGAGGAATCTCCAAAGACTTGAAGAGAAGGCAAGGGAATTGTCATTTCATCCTGTGCTGAAAGGAACTACTTGCTCACAGGAATGAAGTCAATTCTCAAACAGCATAAAAATGTAGAGGAAGAACTGAGAAATGCTTTTAATTTAGCTGCAGAAATATATCCAGAGTGTAAGTATTCATGCTGGAATTTGATCAGGAGATTTCAACTGACAGTCTTTCATTCTGAGAAGTACAGTGGCAGCTTTCTAGCTACCTCATATGGACATGGGTTTCTCTGAACTGACAGCTGAACAGCAATCCCTAACTCTGTGATCTCTAATTCCCTGTAATTTCTAATTCTAATCCTAATTTCATTCTGATCAATGTGGAACAATTCTACCTTGTGAATTATTGAAATTATTTTTTTAACTATCTCCTTATTCTCTAGGATTCTTTTGTCCAGTCATTGGCCAGAGCCATCATGACTCAGCTGATGAGATCTTGTCAAACAAGCATTGCTAGACAGTGCTTTTTATTAAAAACACCTAAGTGCTTTTGATACTCAAGTAGTTTTAACACTCCTCTTTCCTGATTTGTGCATAGAGATGTTTTGAAGCACTGAAGGGCTGCCTTTGGTAGTTTTAACTCCCAAAATTCTTATGCTCCCCTCCACCACTGTATTTTCGGTCTGTTGTGTGTACATCCATCCCTCTTCATTCCACCATCCACTCTTTTCTAAGCCAGCAACCTACTAATAAAGCTCTTGATGAGACACTGAAACTAGTACCAACAATACATCTTCCTTCCTGCTGGAGAATACTGGGGTGTTTGATAAGCATGAAGCTTTATGCAGACAGCTACAGCTGTAAACTGACATTGGTTTGTACTGTGGAACAAATAAGTGTTGCAACTGTTTAAATGTGTTTCTCCTCTATAGCAAAGGATTTATAGTTCAGAAAGAAAGTAAAACCTAATAAGTACTTTGTTTCATCCACACTTACACGTGGATGCTGACTGATGAACAGATAGGCTTGATTATAATATAAATAAGTGAGATAAAATGGTTTTGACCTGAGACCTAATCCACCAAATGTTTGGGCTGTTCTATATGAATACTGTATCTGTAAAATACATAAACTTCTTACATAAACATATATTAGTAGAGTTTGCTTTTAATATGTAACAGAGTCCTTAAAAATCTCACATACTCTTAACCAGTTTTGCTTGCAGTTATGCAGGGAGTGCTGTGACTGACATACATGTTGTGGAAATGTAAGACAGAAAAAACCAACTAAACAGAAAAACCCCAGAACAAAACCATCCAACCAACCAACAACTGCAAAAAAACCAACCCCAAAACTTAATTGCAAGGTCCTTCATTGCAAAGACAGTTTGTAGCTGTTGTGGCAGCATTCATATGCTCATTTTTATTCCTGCAGCTAAGAATGAATATTCATGCTAAGAATGAAACATGAAGGGAAGAAATGTAAGCTTTTAACATTTGGCTGAACAAACTCCTACAGCTTTTAGTGATCAAGGCAATTGCTGAGCAAGAGTATTTGCTAGGCCAGGGTACCTCACTGTGCACAAAAATAAATAAACGTAGAGGAGAAGGGAAACTGAAATGTGTCTCTGAGCGTGCATTGTAATCTGTCATGTTCCTTTTGGATAATTGGTCTGTTTGTAATTTCTTACTGGGGTATAAAAAGTGCAAGTTGCAGTAAATATAATTTTATGTGGGTGGCTAAACTATGGTCTAAATATGAATTGACACTAAGATGGACCTTTTATTTCCCCATGGTCTCATATTTAGATCTTCTGTGAGATTAAGCCTGCTAATCCCATTCTGATTTAGTACAAAAATATGGACCACTTGAGACTGTTCAACCATTCACAGAAAAAACCAGACAAACTCTCCTTTGCAACTCAGTACCATCAAGAGCTGCAGCTTTGCTGAGAGGTAGCAGTCTCACCCTTGTAATAGGTTGTTGCCCTTGACAGTGTCAGAACAGATTAGCATTTGGATATGCTTACAGACACCAGTGTGGGAGGCTTGTAAGATATTTGTTTCCTGTCTGCAGCATGAACATTAAAGTAAAAAAAAATTACAGTCCTAATAACTTACATAAACTTCCTCAGCATTCCTATACCAAGAGGAAGAATGTCCTTAGAGGGTGAAAACCAGAGGCAGAGAAGTAGTTGTCCTGAGAGAGCATTAGTTAATAACAGGGGAAAAACTGAATAGTGGATGAGAGGGCAGATTTACTGATAGAGCTACAGGATCACAGCCAAGTGCTTGTTAAGACCTTACAGCTCAGCACAGACGTCATGAGATAAATAATCAGCCAAGCTTTGGTTTTAAGGGGACTGTAAACCCAACTTTACCCCCTTATTAGCACTGAGTATTATAGCACATATTCTTGATCTACCAGGCAGTACTTGTGCATCTCTACAGTCCTTCCCACCATTTAGACTGATATCCATCTTCAAAGGCTGTACCATTGCACATCCTCCCATTTCACCACTGTGGCTGCATCTAGTCCCATTGGAAAATGCAGGCTGATAAAAGATGTTCTTGTTTTGGAGTACCTGCCATAACCACGTGTATATATCTCTGCTGGGGAGAGCAACAGCTCTATCTTTCCTTTGTTCTGCTGTTGCCACCAGGTGTTCTCTAGCACTGTGACATGATAGATGTATATATTTCTTACTTCGTCTCTATAGTAACAGATTGCCAAAAGAAGTCTGGGAGCTCAGCCATGAGCATAGGAAAAATGGAGGACTATAACCCACCATCAGGAAAGCAAACTCTTTAAATAGAAGTGTATAAATGGAAGACTGGAAATGGCACATGTAAGTTTAGATGATTTAAAAACAGTATTCTTCCCATTCTATTCTGTTGCATGAAAGGCATTTGAAATGCTTGGGCTCACCTCCTAGAGGAAGGGAATGGGCATTCCAGTCTCAACACTTGCTTTCATTGTTAATGTTTTGTCACAACTTGTAATGTTGCTTTGTGGGTGACTACCACATATTTTTCCTTTTCTTCACCCTTCATCCCTATCCCCAGTCTGCTCAGTGCATGATAGTGCATCATACTCCTGGACTATTCAGTTCGTTCCTCAAATTTCTTGACTAGTTTGCTGATTTAAGCCACACAAGTCCAAATGCCCTTGCTTTACTCTCAGAATTCTCTGTGATCCAGCCTCTTACATTCCCTTTAATTTACTGTGTGATGCTACCATCACCTCCCCACAGACCATCAGGTCCAGCTTAACCCAGCACCACCACGTTCACCACTAAACCCTATCCCCAACTGCTGCATCCACACATCTTCTAAATGTCTCCAAGAATGGTCACTCAACCACTTCCACGGTTGAGCCTGTTACTATGCCTGACCACCCTCTCAGTGAAAAAATTTTTCCTAATATCCAGTCTAAACCTCACCTGGCACAACTTCAGGCCACTGCCTCCTGTCCTGTCACTTTTTAACTGGGAGAAAAGACTGACCTCCACCTTGGTACAGCCCCCTCTCAGGCAGTTATAGAAACTGATAAGGTCCTGGCTGAGCCTCCTTCTCTCCAGGCTAAACATCACCAGCTCCCTCAGCTGCTCCTCACAGGACTTGTGCTCCAGACCCTTCACCAGCTCCGCTGCCCTTCTCTGGACATGCTCCAGCCCCTCAATGTCTTTCTGGTTGTGAGGGGCCCAGAACTGAAGGCGGGACTCAAGGTGTGGCCTCAACCATGCCCACCACAGGGGAACTGTGCTTTGCATTAGCATTGTTTAGCTATACACGTTACCACATTGTGGTTTCTCAGCTTGCAAAGTGTTTCAGCCCCATTTCAGAGTTAGAGCCAAATATGCAACAACTTTGTCTTGCCTTCAAAGTTCAGCATTAGGATATAAGGAAACAACTGTAGAGTACGTAGCATATCAAATGTTTTGGAAGCCATTGAAACTAAAAACAAGAATTAGAAAATTAAAGTGATGAAATGCAAGGACTCCAAAGGCTCACCAAATCTTCCCTGAGAGGTGAAAGCTGCTTCCAGTTGAGTTTCCGATAGTTGTATTTTTGGCTGAAAAATGGATGTGAATAATGAGACCTTGTTGATCATCCGCAGGCCATAAATGTCTTTCCTGTTAGCAGCACTGCAGAAGCGATTCCAGCCACCGTGCAGGTTTGTGGAAATTGTGTGTGTTGTGTGCACACACATACACGATGATGTAGGTTTGCTACAGTACAGTAAGTACTGATCTATGAACTTATGTGGAGGCAACAATTGTCTTTTGTGTTCACTGCAATCTTTTTGCCAATATGTAAAAATTTAGAAAAACCTTGCCTTTCACCACTGTCTGTAGAATTGGGGCAGTATATTAGCTATGAAAAATAAAAGACACAGAAAAAAATCTTGTGAAATCATTCCTTTGAAGCTGAAATAAAAACATTGTTATGCCCAGAGATTAATTATGAATAATCGGATTCTGACTTTAATCTGTTCAGTTAAGGGGGGAAACATGGATGAGTTGTGGAGGAATATTTTTCCATCTTAAAATGATCAAAGTATTTTTGTATATTTGCATAAATTGCTGGAGACATGACAATCAGAGATGGGGGAAAAGGGTACCAGTTCAGAATAAATAATGGCATCAGATGAAACATGGAAAAATAGGGAAAAAAAATGGAAGGAACTTGTACTGGAAGTTATGCAAAATCCTGCATGGCTTTGCAGAAAAGAGTAAACTCTCGGTTTCCCCACAATGACCCAGCTAACTCTGTAGGAAGCCAGTTGTCTTCAATTTCATCTCTGCAGATATTTTTCTATCTGCAGATATTATACAATGTAAAAATAATACATGTACAAAAAATTGTAACAATGGCCAAAGGCTGTTTGCTCAACGCCTATGCTATGCAGTTAGATTTTGTATATTTTCTTTTGATTGTAGATTTCATTATTAATTTCAAAGTTTCTCTCCATCCTTTTTGAAACTCATGCACCAATGAGCCAGAAGTTCAGTCCTGGAGGAGAGGAATGAAGAAACAATGTGTTCAGGCCAGAGATGTATTTTTATTAGAGAAGGCAATACTGGGAATGAGTAATGTTTGTTGGTTTTTTTTAACCTGCTGATGGATCTGGTAAGTGTAAGACAAAGCTGGCGATATCTTTGTCTCCAGCATGCTCCCTTTACTAGCCAACAAGGAACTGCTTTCTAGCAGGCATTGTAAGATCGAAAAGATGGCAAATACCACAAACTTTTCAACACATACTCTGAAAAGTGTCCCTGTGTATAGAGCTGTCAGCCTGCAGCCCACTACCTGGCCTAAGCCTGTTCCTTACGGTAATCCTCATGGCACACTGGCCTGAGTTGCATTTCTCCACAGCCTCGTGATTCCCGCCTGCCTTCCCTATCAGGCACCTTAGTCCGCAATTATTACCTAAACTGGTAAGGACAAGTAACATTCTTTCTTCATGGCTTTTCCTCCCTCTCAGCCTTCACTGTGGTGATCTGTGGTTTCATTTCTTTGGCATAACCTTACACCAGGAAGAAACTGTCAGAAAAGTATAGATCAGTTTTAGAGTCAGTTTGGTTTTTCGTGTTTGTAAGAACTCATACTTTTTTCATACTCAGGTTTCAATTACAGGTTATCATGCAAGAACGAGGCTCAGTGCTCTTATGTATATGGAATTCTTGTGGCTTTTTCAGTTCTCAGCATTTCTTTAGATACAGGGAAAAAAAGCCAGATTAAATGATGAGAGTGCAGTACAAGTCTCACTTTCCTACACTTAAAGTGTAACAAGACCCAGTGACTGCTGAAGGAATGAATCACCACCATTTACACATACAGGTCAGCAGGGAACGTTCTCTCAGAGCTGAGAGCATCCCTGCAGTCAACATTTTGCTACTCCCATTGCAGCCACCTCTTGGCAAATCCAGTCCAATACATATGCATTCCTATTAGTGGTCCCTTAAGCAGCACACAGGTGGTGTGGTGAGGAGGCCACCCTTTTCATTTCTGGGAGGAGACCTGACCCATGTGGGGACCCTTCCCTCTTGAGATATGTCCCAGGGCTTGGCTGGCTGCAGCCCTGTGGGGGAAAGAGGTGTTTCCCTTTTATGTTGTCATTTCTCTTTGAGGCCAGTCAGAAGAAATCGGTGGTGGACTGAAGTCAGTGGTGAACCCAGAGTGCGGTCCTGGAGTTCAGGTGCTGGTGACAAGCAAGAACATTTTATCTAGTCCTTGTACGCGTGGTGTTTGCAGAAAGGGGGAGGTGTTTCCACCTTTCCAAGGTCACGACGCTTTGCAGTGGAAGTGCTTTCACTCTAACTAAACTCGGTGGAGGGTGAGTTGGGAAGCAAAGGACCTTCTCTACCCGTCTTAAAGCGAGGGAGAGGAATCTCAGCGCTCGCACCGCACGTGTGGGAGAGGGCTGGGCTGGCTGCGGGAGGGCGGAGGAGCGCGGGTCGTGCTGCCGAGGGTGTATCGCAGCGCCCGAGTGCCGTGCCGAGAACACAGTGTTCCCTGCCCGCCCCTGAACTGCGAGTGAACTTCCCCAGCCCGCTGTGCGCCGGGGACCGCGCAGATACACCCCGGGGGCGGGGAGAGACGCAGGGAAGAAGAAAAGCAAGAGGGGTGGAGGGAAGGAAGTGCCAAAAGAGTTTATTTCATCTTAAGTACTTAAGGAGGGGTGTTGTTTGGGTTTGCTTTTTTTTTTTTTTTTTTTTTTTTTTTTTTTTTTTTTTTGTTTTTTTTTTTTTTG